>JAKELJ010000477.1:0-26108 GCA_025594165.1 Tamias sibiricus
CCCAAGTCACACTGCTGGTAAATGGTCAAACAGGATTTATTTGATTCCCAGTGCTGTTGACTCCAGGTGCATTTTCTAACTGCCACATTCCATGTGCCAAGGTCAGGATGCTCAAACTGAGGTCTGCTGACTCACCCTGGGAGCTGGGCTGTGGGCCAAGCTGGCCTGACACAATGAACCAGCCAATCCTCTGCATCCTTACAGAAGAGGTTATTTGTTTAGAGCATGGGTTCTTATTTCACTCTTCTAGATGGCAATTCTGTGCCGTGGTTTCAGAATCTTCTCTCCTATCAGGAAGAATTGACACGGTAACTAAGCAATTACGCTCCTGGCTGTCTGTTCCTGACGTGCACCTGGCCCTGGGAACCGACTTCTCTCATTAGATCTCTCTTCACAAGCACATTGGTACCACCCTCAAAGTCTCTGAGACCCAGGAGGCTGGAGTTATCATTCAACAGTCCCCCCAGAAAAGAAAAGATTCATTAAGTACTAATATGTGCATGGCAGAAACTAGGAAACACATAAATAAAGCAACCTCAACCATAGACTGTGATTGATCATCTCTATGCTTTTTCCAGATCTGGAAGAAAGAATGGTGGTTTCTTGAGCAAGGCTCTGATCCAGATTTGTGGCTAGATGACACCTGTCTTTTCACTTCCAGTTTTTCCTCCAGTCAGCTGCTTCTACAGGCAGCAGGGGCATATTTGCCTATAGAAAGCCACAGCACTGTAGTTTTGGGGTGTAGTCCCGCCTGAACGATGGCCGCTTGGAGCAAAGAAGCCGCGGGAAGAAGTTTTGAGACGAACTGGAAACAAACAGCTCTTTATTCTGGCAAACATTTTCTCTCCTGGCCTCTAACTACACCCCGACACGCCGTCAACCGCCTCCTCTAAAACCTCCGAAATGGCGCAGACCTCCTCCGCAATCTCCCTCAAGTCCCTCGAGATCCCCGGCCAAGATCTCCAAGATCCCGGGCCAAGTAACGGAAGGCGCCAATGCCCAAACATGTCAGCCAAAGCCCGTAGTCCACCGCAAGTTAAGCCATCTCACCCACAAACAGGGCTCCTGCCTTTCCCCCCTTTGTTTTAAAAAGAGGTACATGCTCTAGGGACGTCTTTCGTGCCAAACCACCACATTTCTTACCAGTCATCGGATATTCACCGCGCTGTGCCACCTTGACTTCATGGTCTTAGCCGCTTGGATATGTCGGCCACATGAGACTGTCCCGTGCGACTGTGGCCCCTGTCTTAGGTTGTCCCCCTCCTGGGGGATCTTACCCGTCATTGGCTAACCAGCCATTCCAATGGAGCCCTTTAGGATCGACTGTCGTCATGATGACATAACCAGCAGTTCCAATTGTGCAGGAGATGTTGCGGACATTAAGGCCAACACATAGCCGTCTTTGGTGACGAGCCAAATTGCTATAGCATATCACATTTGTTTTTAAAAAACAAATTATTTGCACCTAAGTTTCATCAAGTAACAACACTGCTACTATTCTCTGGACAAACATGTTCCGCAAGTCATTGTCCCCATAAAGTCCAAACAATGAAAGATCAACAATGTCCATTTGTTATATACACCACGTTGATGTAGGAGGTCTCTCATGCAATGCAGAGCAGAGCGCCACATCTGTGGGGGAGGTTGTTTGAGGCTTGATCCGCAAGGATGCTTGTGTGTGACGCGCGTTCACTGCAGCTATATGCAAGCAAACCGTCTTTCTTTCATATCTATAGATGAACTGCCAACCAAGCAAAAGTCTCATGGCCCCGCTACATAGCAACTCAAGACATCAATTATTAAAGGAAAAGGCCAGTGTTAATTTCCAGCACTGAGTTAAGAGACTAGTTTGTCAATCTAAAAAACAGAAATTATTAAGATTAGAAAATTTAAAGTTGATTTCTGCTCATACACAATTGTTGTTTGAGCTCACCACAAACATAAAGTTGTCAACAATATCATATTGAGAACAAATGAAAAGACAAGACAGAGGGTATTTAACTGTTTAAAGATAGATTAAAAGAAAAGCCTAAAGGCCACTACTGGAGAAATATTTTGTCAGATGGAACCCCTCAATCTCTCTGTGATACACACAGCCAATTTTTTACCTGTTATGAGATAATTGAAATTAATCCAGCTCATTAAACAAATGAAGTTAATAAACAAATGAACCATCTTATGATCCAAAAACACCAAATTAATAGGATATATAGCACATAGATCATATTGTTTTAGCTAAAGAGAAGGTCCCAGGGATACCTATAATCAAAATTGAAAGAACCTTCTATTTATTAAATTAATATTTACCTTAAAATAGAATCCTCTCCAACCTAAAAATGAATTAAAGTTTATTTGGATTCCACTATATATATATAAATATAAATATAAATATACTATAAATTCTTTTTCAATAAGCGCTTTGTTCTTTTGTGACGTCACTCTGGGACAGACGAAAAAAACATACTACAATCATATATTTGTCGACGTCACATTAAAAACATGAAACTGTACGACAATTGTACAGGACATTAAAGACATGTTAAAAAAGAAAAAAAAAAATACCAATTGTTTGCACACTAAAGAGAGATTATCCATCATCCCGGCCGGGAGGAATGACCTTGAGGTTGTGAATCATTTTTGAAGGATAACTTTGAGGGAGTCATTCTATTCATACTACATCTTCGGTCATCTTGATATTTGTACCTTTTTTATTAATCTTGATTACATCAACTACTACATCTTAGATCATTTATGATTGTGGTAACCGGCTTTATTAATCTTAGATGGTATCCATTATTGTGAGAGGATTCGTGTTTTTGGAAAACAACAACACAGATCCTCTCCCCCAAATTATATACTGGATCATGGACCCTTCCATGTACCATGAAAGAACATCCTTGCCAGAAAACCAAGGGTTTATGTTGTTGGTGTGGATTCCAATGTCTGTCTCCAGCCAGAATAACCATTAGAGTCTAAAGTTAAAAATTTAAGGGGTAAACAGGGCAACTGCCAATCTGTCTTTAGGACTTTTCCAATTTACCTATCTTTTGGTTTTAATAACATAATTTTCAGTGTGCGGTTTGCTCTTTCAATAATGCCCCTGACCCTGAGGATTGTATGGGATGCCTGTTTTATGGGATATGTTGAATTTTGCGCAAAACCTGTTTGAAAGATGAGGATGAGGACGTTAATATGCGGGGCCATTTATCTGTTTTTTTAAGCCATTTTGGCGGATGCCCAATGCAGCACAAAGCATGTAAGACAATGAGATGTGACATCTTTAACTTTTTTTTTCCATCCAGAATGTAAGGAAGCAAAAATCATGCCTGAACATGTATCTATAGTTACATGAAGTAATCGCAATTTTCCAAAGCTTGGCTCATGAGTAACATCCATACTGCCACAAATGATTGGCATTAATCCTCTAGAAGTTAACTACCAAAAATGAGGATTGGGCAAATGTGTCATACAAGATTTACAATCTTTTACAATTGTTCTGGCTTGCTCTTTTTGTGATTTTAAACCTACGTTGCAAGGTGGTGACTGTTGACATGAAAACTGGGAAGTGAAATAAAGTAGCTTGTGTAGTGCTTGAAAAGAATAAATATTGTTTTTGTAAGTTCATCAGCCTTTTGATTACCTTCATGGAGGGGGCCAGGCAAACTAGTATGTGCTCCCCTCTAATATGGCCTACGAATAGTGGAGGGTTCTTTCTTGCCCACAAAAGATTTTTTGTATTTGATAAAACACGATTTAAAAGCTGGAGTATGATGGGTGCTATTGGTACCTTGCTAAAACTCTAATTTTATTTGGGACGGCTGTGTTACAACTATAGTGGCCCAATCTGAAAAAATGTTTATGGGCTGGTCTCTAAAAATTTTCCAGAGCTGTCTTACCACAGCTTCCAAATCCAATCTAGTTGAGCTGATTTGTTGTGCAGTTATGTAAGTCATATTTTCTTTTGTAGTGACTATTTGCCAGCAGGTACCATTGTGGACCCATCATGTAAATACATAAAATGCCTTAGGAATAGGTTGATTTTTTAACTACTGGTGGAAATATAATAGATGATTAATACAAAAAGAAAAATATAGGAGACTTAGGAAGGTGATTATCCAAATTTGCAGAGTAAGAGCATCTACGCTATAGACCCAGTCAATATCGTTGAAGCATAAATATTCAATCTGTGACGAATGAATAGGGGAGCTAATAATAGTATCAGGGTGAATGCCAAATCATTTTAGTAGAAGTCTTAAGTCAATTGAAGAATAAGTTTAGCGGCCAACATGGAGGCATAAGACCCTCAATTATACTTTTACGCGGAGAGACGGGCAAATGGTATCCATAACAAAGGCCCTTGTTGCCGAAAATACTCGCTGTGGGTGTAATATTGTGAGCGAAATAATAATCAATAATCAGCGTGTTTGAGTTAAAATCAAATCTGTCACAATGAGCTCCTTCGATGGCTTTTTTCTATACTAACTTTTAAAGCTTTCCTAGCATCTGGAGTCAATGTTCGTGGTGAGGGATGGATCAGGGTCCCCTCGAAGGATATCAAATAAAGGTTTTAGTTGGCCCAGTAGTGAGGTTTAGTGTAGCGGCGAAGCCAATTAATGTCTCACCCCAGCAGTTTTTTGGAAATCATTGAGGGTGGTTCAAGAAATGTTCATTTATTTATTAAAATTTTTTGGGGTCTAAACAAAAGTATCCATGATATTTTAAAAAAATCCTAAAATATAATATGGGAGATCTAGTTTGAACTTTTTTCTTCTGACTATAATATAATCCATATATTTTTTAAAATTTTCAACCACAGCCTCACTGAATATATTAACATAAGATTTTTTGATTAGGGTGGGCCATAAAATATTCATCCATGTAATGTAGACACATAGGTTTGAATAGTTATTTTTTAAAATGGGTTCTTGGATAGCCTTGTCCACATCATATTATGGCATATGGTGGGGCTATTAGGCCATTCCCTGTGGTAAAACCTTGCCATTGATATCTCCGATCAGGGGCCATTATTGTTAATAGAAGCGAACTGAAAAAGCAAACCATGGGGGCATCCAGAGGATGTAGGGGAATAGAAAAGAAGCAATCCTTTATATCAAGACTAATAACATGGAAATTTTTTTGTGAATAGCTACAGGATTCGGAAGATCCAGGTTGAGTAGGGCCCATGACCTTGCATGGTTTTATTAAGTTTTTGTCTAAAGATCATGTAATAATCGCCATTTTTTCCTGATTTTTTCTTGATCACAAATATGGGGGAATTCCAGGGAGAGGTGGAAGGTTCTATATGTCCAATGCTTCTAATTGTTTCCTGAACTAGTAGGTGGGCCGCTTGTAATTTCTCTTTAAGATAGGGGCCACTGAGGGACCCACAACTGGCTTATCAGAAAGCCATGGTATTTTCAAAATTTATTTTCTCAGTGGCCCCAAAGAAAAATAGTCTTTTTCCTATATGATAATGATTTCTTTTAGGGTTAAGCTTACCCTGTACTTTTTGATAAGATTTCTTTTAGGGTTAAGATGAATACCCTGTATAGGTTTTCACAATTTAACACCTGCAGGTTTGGTTGCAAGGTGTAAACTCCCATTTGTTGTAAAAATATCTCTTCCCCATAAAGTAACCGGTAGGATTAGGTAAAACATAAGGCTGAAATGTTCCTTTATGTCCCTTCATCCATCCTCCATTTTAAATTACTGCACTTTTTCTGGGAGGTTATTATAATCCCAAGCCTCTTAAACTGGTTGAAGCTTTTTGCAGAGGCCAGTGCTTGGGCCATTGTCGTAAATTAATGATGGGAGGAATCAGCTCCAGTATCTATAAGTCCCTCCATTTCTATTCCTTGGATTCTTATTTTTACACATAGCCTCCTAGTAAACAGTCTCGAACCCAGCAAGCCATGGGAGCTTCGAATCAGTGGAACAAAATCCTCTATTGTTCCCTTTTTGAGGCATACTCATTTAAATGAATTATGTAAATTTGGAAGGAGAAGCAGCTGAGCAATTACTATCTCCTTGATTAACAGAACTTATACTTTGGGTGTGAGGGCTAAGCATTATTTTTATTTCCCCTTTGTAGTCTGAGTTTATTACACCTGGGGTCACTTGCAAACCTAATAAGCTTTGTAGGACTCGTTCGCCCGATAATAAGTCCTACAGTCACTGAGGGGAAGAGGTCCCCCTGACTCCTGTGGGAATCAGTCTGAACCCCCATTTACAGGTGTTAACACTATTCGGGCGAGTGGAAACAGGAGGTCTAATCCTGCATTTCTTCCCTGTTCCTCTGGTGAGGGGAGTGGATGGGTAATAGGGATATGTGTCGGGGAAGCATCTGAATGGATGCTTCGAGGATACTCTCCTTCCTGCAATGCCTCGTACATTTGTGGTCCCCCCCGGGGCATTAGGGCCCCGTGCCCCTTTTTTTTGAATTCCTGAACAAAGGATTTCCATGGATGTCAAATTTTGAATGGCATTTATTGGCCCAATGATTCCCATTTTTACACCTGGGGCAGCAACCTGGAGCACGGTATGAATTTGGTCTTATTTCTCTTTTGGGAATTTTGCCTAGAATAGCCTGATTGATTATGATAATTTTTGGCCTGGGAATTATCCTGATTGATTATTAATGTCTACGTTGAGTCCTTGTGAAATTCTGAGGGGCAAGCATCTCTCACAGCTGCTGCAATGCTAGACATTCCCTGTGACAAAGGCATCATTTATATCTTTACATAGAGTTGTATATATATGGAAAAGATCCTTTTTATTTCTCCATGGCCCTGATGGCTTCCTGGCAATATTTATTAGCGTTTTCATATGCTAATTGAACAACTAATGGCATAACTTGATCAACGTCTCCAAAAAACTCTACCTGCAGTTCTCAAAAGTCGATCAGCAAAGTCAGCATATGTTCATTAGGTCCTTGAATTACTTTGGACAAGCTACCTTGTAGATCCCCAGTCCTTGTATACAGTTTTACTCCATGCCTTTAAGGCAGCTAGCGTTTTATCTGAGCATATACCTATCTGGGGTATAATATTTTTTTGAACCTGTACGTCTGCGATTGGCCCTTCTCCTGTGAGCATTTCTATATTATGGTCTCACAAACCCTGCTTCTTGCATTTATTTTAGCGTAGCTGCAACTTCTATACAAAGTTCTTGAAATTGTCGATCGCCAAAACCAAGTATTGTCCCCCACTTAATGTTGCTTTACATAGACGTTTCCAGTCTGAGGGGTTAAGCTAAAGGTGTTAAGGGACTGTCCAGTATACTCAACGTGAAAAGGGAAGCCTTGAGGTCCATATTGTCAATACTCACTGCCTCTTTGAGAATTTTTAATTGTTTTGAAATCCCTAATCTGACTGGTGGCCCCCTCTCTCCATTTTCATATTCAAATACTTGTCAGTTCCCAACGTATCTGTGCAGTTACCCTCGAGGAGCACATAAGCACGCTCAGAAAGACTTTTTATTTCTATTTGCTAGGGTATGCAAACGCCTAGTGATCCCCTTCATATTTTCTGTAATAGATTCCACCCCATGGGGGGAGATGAGGGGAGGGACATAGGTTCCTCCACTTGATGGTCCCGTATCTTGGTCTTCCCTTAATTTCGCTTTTGTTTATTTTTTCAGGGAATCACTTTTACTTCAATTCCTCCTCACTACTACTACTCCTCAATTGGATCCTAAACTGACTCAGTAACATCCTGATGTCCCGGATTTCAATTGAGAGCAATATATCCCTTGAACTATCTCTAATAAATCTGATAGCTTTAAGCAGCTCGGATCTTTGTCAATTTTTGAGCCCGCACTGAACTATACCTTACTGGCCCTAACTGACTCAGCCGAGGCCCAAGCTTGCCCATGATCACTTTCACTTTTTTCCAAATTCATCCTCACTAATAAACTCGGACTCAGCTGCATATCAAAGAATCCATCAAGAGCCTTGTACACTATGGGTCTTTAGGTTATTTTCGATACACCATTTATAACAACCGCTCTGACGTATAGAGACTCCCTGCGAGGTTCCTCAGTTCTTACCTGCCGTGGATCGCATTCCCCATTCCGGGCCACCACCACTGTAGTCTGCCCTGAACGCGATGGCCGCCTTGGGAGGCACAGAAGCCGCGGGAAGAAGTTTTGAGAACGAACTGGAAAACAACATCAGCTCTTTATTCTGAGGCAAACTTTTCTCCCTGGCTCTAACTACAACCCCTACAAACTCCGGGCCAACCCCCCAAACAGCCGCCCGACCACGACATCCTCTAACCTCCGAAATGGCGCAGACCTCCTCCGCAATCTCGCCTCCAAGTCCCTCGAGGATCTCCGGCCAATGTCTCGCTCAAATGATCCCGGGGCCCAAGTAGCGGAAGGCGCCAATGCCCCAAAACATGTTCCAAAGCCAAAAGCCCGCTTGTCCCACCCGCCAATTTTAAGCCATCTCCCCAAACAGGGCTCCTGCAGTTGGGCAAGAAAATGAAACTATTAAAGAAAAATGTCAAGCTGCAGAGGAAGCTTAGGATCTGATGACTTGAAGCTTTAAAGTTCCCTACAGCAGAAAGGGAAGAAGACCAAACCAAATTGGCCCCACGGCCAGCCAAGAAGCTCATTAGCAACTAGGTGTGGCCTTGAAATGAAGGGGACTGCTCCCCCAAAACTCCTCACTGGATGACTCCCCCCATTCATGGACTTGATTGATCTATCTGTCCAGTGGCAGGCCCCCCCCCCCCCCCCCCCCCCCCCCCCCCCCACCCCCCCCCCCTCGGGACTTAGCCAGGAAGAGGACCCTGGAGTCATTTTCCCAAGAACTACATCAAGGAGATGTTCATTCAGGAAAGTTAAAGCCATAACAAAATATAAATGTTGATGGGAAATATGGTTGACAGTTATCAATCTTTAAAAACATAAAAAATGGTTTTTATGTTGTTACATTCCTGTACAGCAGAAATTGCACCCATTCTGTGTCAGACAATAACCATCCCAGGTATTCAGAAGCCAAAACTCCTCCTGAAGTCACTGCATTTTGCTGTTCTGGAGTGTCATTTTTTCTATACTATGTAGGCAAAGATAAGAACCTCTTCCCCCATGTCCCTTAGTTGTAAAGCTTTAGGGGGTCCTTGGATGGTACTACCAAAAGCAACCCAGGCATTAGAAGCCTTTGTAATCACGTAACTTCCCGTCCTTCTTGAACTTGGAATTAATCTGTCCCTGGGCCTAACTTGGAAGTCAAACAGTGAGTTGAGACAAGCAGGGCCATCAATCAAAAGGCTTCTGGGAAAAGTAGAGGTGCTACTCTCCCTGAAAGCAGAAAAACCCGCCCAGACATGTGGATGAGTTGGGGAAAGTTGGCCCCTATAAGTAGATACCTCGGAATTTTTTCAAGGAAACCTGAGTTGGTGTGTACATCCTCTTGATTAGCAACAACTAGATCAGAGTTGCTGAAACACAGAGTAGATCAAGCAGAAGTCATGTTCTTTGGGCTCCAGTTCGCTCACTGGAACTTTTCTTCCCAAGAGCCCTTTCCGGGTGAGTGGCAGCTTTATTAAATTAACTAATACCTGATGAAACCTGGAACAAGGATAGTATTTGGGTACAGGGACTTACTGGAGCAAAATGATAACTTGGGGTTGTTTTTATAAACAGAAGTATGTGCATGTCCCAGAGGAGGCAAGAATATAGAAACAACCTCAGGTATTCAGTCACACCAGGCAGGGTTGAATGGTGCGGCCATTTAAAACTGTTTCATGTGATGAGTGGGCTGAAGAAGGGTGTGGCGCACTGGTGGGCACAGGGGAAGGCAGCCCAGACAGAGAAGAACCCTGGTTGACCAGCGTCAGGTTTGCACACCTGGTTATGGTAGGCACCCACAGGAAATCGTTTTTTGTTGTGATTGCTTTTTCAGTATAGTTTAAGGAAAAGTTAATACTTTAATTTATTTTAATTCAGTGAAGCATCAACTCCAAACATGCCCTGGCCCACTTGGTAGCTCCGCAGCGACCCTTCTACAGGATACCGTGGGATAAATCGGCGCATTTGGGTGCCCGTGTATTGGCTGGAGGATTGGGGGTGCACGGCATTTCTAAGGAATAGGGAGGAGGGCCAGAGTGAGAGGGCCCGCATGAGCGAGTGGAGGACTTTTCGAGTTTCCATCAGAGGACATTCTCTGCACCAACCTTCCCAGGAGCATGCAGGGAACCTCTGGGCTCACACATTAGCTGCGCGACGAGTGAGTTTTAATTAAAGCCCAGGGGCTTTAAATGCTCCAGATTCCCCACAGGTAACCTTTCAAGCACAGTTCCTTAATTCAGAGGAATTCAAAGCTTCTTAAGAAAACAAGGTGGCGTTTTATCTGGGAGTGATCTTGTTTCCTGAATTCTTTTTCTTGATGTATTTTTTAATGTTTTAGTTGTTGCTCAACATTCACAGTGAGCCCCACCTTGGCAGTCCTGGCTCTGCCCCCCTAGTGTATGGCTGTGGGGTCGGGCCTTTCCCACAGCCCAGGAGGGAGTGGTCCGCTCTGGCAGGGGTGCTGCAGGCTTCCTGCACATCCCGCATGGGAGGAGTATGGTGCATCCTGGGAGGGCAGGCATCTGGGAATCTTCTGCTTTTCCAAGTTCCCCGGTTGGTATCTGGGTGACCCTTGCTGCGCATGTGCCACGTCATTAGGTAGCGAGACACAGCATCGTTGCTGTCGTGTGTACTCATTCCACATCCACTCCAGTCTCCGGGCAGTGGCTCTGTTCATGGTGTCCATTTTGTGGGTGGCGGCCGGGAAAATGAAGAAGAAAGGGCGGAGGTTATGTTTGTCCAGTGGCTGAAATGGCAGAGCCCGGCTTCCATCCTATTGTTCCATGTACCTCAGGCATGACTATGTGCTCCAACCGTCCTGTGCACCCTTGACCTATCATGCTTTTCCTGCAGTCTGCAGGATAACAACTAATACGAAAACCAATCAGACGCATATGTTCAGCTCTCTCGACATCAGCAAAAAACACCTCTGCGCTGTCACCAGTGCGAGATTCCCCGGAAACTGCAGGCGCTCTGCCCACAGCGCCCCCTGGTGGATGTGCTCGCCTTCCTGGGTGGCCGTCCTTCCAATGCTCCTAAGGTTGCACTTTGTTCTTGTCCATCAGCCTGATGATGTATTTGGCCCCTAGCCTGGAATGCTGGCGCAGCAGGGAGCCAATGGCTCGACGAGAACAGAAATGCGAGGGCATTATGATGCGCCACTAGTGGAATTTGGACTGATTCTTACCACTGAGGCCCCATGGTTAATTACAGACATTTCCCGCGTTGTGTCTTAAATCATTAATGCTCTCAGCTTTGAAACCAGGGGCCACCCTGTCTGGGCCGCATTGCAAACCACCCCTCCCATGACTATTTTGTTATTAACTCCTTAAACTCATGAAGACGATTCTGGAGATGACGTTCAGAGGCAAACCTGCCAAGAGACCATTCCATTCGATTCAATTCAAATTCTTCAAGTGCCCTGAGCGCGAGGATCCATGAAGCAGAATTGGCGCCTCCTTCACGACGGTTTTCCACAGAATGAAAATCCAAAAGCCAATGCCCAGTATCGTCTTGTGTGGATCTGCGGGGGACACCAGGGTGGCTTCCCATCCTAGAGGAAGGGAAGGACAGAGAAAGCTGGCAGGAGGATCTGTGTGCCAGGAAGGCTGTGTTGGCATGTCGCCTACACGGTGCCCTCAGGACCCTCCACCAGATGGGGGTTTAAATATCAATATTCTAATTAATTAATGTAAATATGGCCAGTGTGGCCAGGAAATCTGAAATTTAAACTGTGTTTCTAGATCTTGAGAACCCCGGGAGTGCACTGTGAGGAGAATTCAGGTTAGAGAGAGGGTGGAGAGTGAGGGACAGTGGGCAGTTAGCCAGGCCAGGAGCTTGGCATGAGCTTATCCTTACCGAGGACTCACTTCAAATACACAACTAATCAAAGCCGAGCTCAGGGGCTGTGCCTTGTTTCTTCTGGTGTCTCTACACTTTTGGGATCTTACCAGTTACTGAAATACCTGCAAATTAAAAATAATTATGAAAGCATAAGTTTTAATATGCTTTTTGAGTGTTCCCATGCACCAGAAAAATGGATAATGCTCAGAGAAGGATACAGTCTTGAGCACTTATCACTCCAAGACTCTGACCTTAATTCTCAGTGGTCCCTCCAGATACTCTTGGGAGTGGTGTCGTAAGCTAAGACTACACTGCCCACCAGAATGTGGGGGGAAACGCTTGAGACGATTGGAATCTGGAGGATGGAACAGCAGGGATTGGGCTTGGATTTGGATGCATGAGGGCCTCATCTAATGCCAGAGGGATCTCTGGGATTTCTTGGCGGACCACCCACATTCTGCATTATTTGATGACTGTGCCAATGATGGGACTCTTGATCTCCAGGAAACAATAGCCCAGCACGCTGCGGCAAGAGGGCATCTAGGACTTGGTCCCAGCTCTGCAAACCCCAGCAACTTGACATCACCAGATGCCCCAGAGTGGATTCAACACAATTAAAGGGCTGCCTCGGCTCCTTCAAACCCACTGTGGCTAAGGGGGAAACCAGAGGGGTGACACGCCCTGCCTGATAGGGAGTTTTCTCCCTTATAAAAAAGCAAATGTATTTTTTCATGTATTTGTTGATCGAGTGCATATCTTCTTCTGAGAAGTGTCTGTTCATCTCCTTAAGCCATTTATTGATTGAACTTGTTTGTTTTTTTGGGTCTTAGCTTTTTGAGTTCTTTAATATATCTGGAGATTAGTGCTCTATCTCCACATGCGTGTGTTATGGTGGCAAAAATTTGCTCCCAAAATATAAGTCACTGTTTACCTCACTGGATCGTTTTTTTGCTGAGAAGAAGCTTTTAGTTTGACTCCAATTCCCATTTATTTATTCTTGATTTTATTTCTTGCACTTTAGAAATCTTGTTAAGTAGTTGGGGCCTAATCCGAAAATGATGAGATTTGGGCCTACTTTTGCTCTATTAGGTGCAGTGTCTTCTGGACATTTCCTAGTTCCCTTGATCCACTTTGAGTTGAGTTTTGTGCATGGTTGAGAGATGGGGGTTTATTTTCATTTGCAGCTTATGGATCTCCAGTTCTCCCAGCACCATTTGTTGAAGAGGCTATTCTTTTCTCCGACTGTATGTTTTTGGCTCCTTTGTTAGTTGGAGATAAACTGTACAGTTATGTGGGTTTGTCTCTGTGTCCTCTGTTCTGTACCATTGGTCTACATGTCTATTTTGGTGCCCTATTACCATACCATTTTTGTTACTATAGTTTAAGGTCTAGGTATTGTGATGCTTCCTGCTTCATTCTTCTCACTAAGGATTGCTTTGGAATTCTGGGTCTCTTATTTTTCCAACAGCTCTAGTAATTAGGAGACATGCAAATCAAAACTACTCTAATAATTGCATCTCACTCGGTCTCCGTCAAATGGCAGCTAATCAAAGAATCTGGACCAGCAATAAATATTGGCGAGGATGGGGGAAAAGGAACAGTGCATACGTTGCAGGTAACCTCGGCAAACTGGTGCAAGCCAATCTGGGAAAGCAGTATGGAGATTCCTTAGAAAACTGGAATGAACCACCATTTGAAGCCCAGCTATATAGGACCCAATTGATATAACCTCTTCCTGGTCTATATCAAAAGGACTTAAAGTCAGCATAGATATAGGGACCACAGCCCACATCCATGCCATACGGTAGCAACTCAATTCACAAAAGCTGAACTATGAAAGCAACCTAGTGCCCTCCAATAGATGCATAGGATAAAGAAACTGTGTAGTATAAACACATGGAAATTAAACTGCAATTAAAAAGAATAAAATTAAAGGCATTTTCAGGTGAATGATGGAGTTGGAGAATATCCAAGTAAGGCAAAGTAAGCCAAATCCAAAAAACCCAAGGCAGAATGTGCTTTCTGATACGTTGGATGCTGATCAATAACAGGGGAGTAGGGGAGCATGGGGAAAATGGAGAAACTTTAATTGGGGCAAAGGGGAGGGAGGTAGGGAGGGTCCATGGGCCAGGAAAGATGGTGGAATGCGATGGACATCATAGCCCTGGTCCATGTATGGCCTGTAGCATATGGTGTGTAGCAACATTGTTAAAACCAAACATAGAATGAAAAGTTGGTTCAGCAATTGTGACCAACAAACTGACAGTGCACTTCTGCTGTCATATATACCTAAATAAAAAAAAATACATAAAAATTTTAAAAAGTTTATTATGTATTGCTCAAAAATCAATGTTTTGGGGAAAAATACATAATTCAGAACATTCTGCATTCAAAGAACCAAGGTTTAGGAGGAAAACTTAGAAACTCCCATCGATGCTGAGATGTCTGTCTTCACTCAAAGTAGACCATTCACAGGGACGATGTACAAGACAGTCGTGGAGGGCAACGCGCTCCCCCTGGTTATTTTCCTGGAGGGCCAATGGCTATATGTCCAATGCTCTCTATTTGACCAGTATTTTTATGAGGAAAGCTTTAGTCAAATTAGTGGCTCTAGCTCACAAAGCATTTCTATTATTGAGGTACTTTTGCACTCTATGGCGATATAACAGGTCTGTTAGGGATGCAATGCTAAACTAGCAGGAACCACACAAGGGACCTGAGCAGACATGGGCAATTGGGCACTGGGCACCAGAATGGTACATCAGTCAAGTCCTCACAGGATGAAGGCCCTGACTTCTGGGAACCATTGCCTTTCCCAGGAAAAACCAGGAGACTCTCTGGAAGTTCTGGACAAGGTCCCATGGGCGGAGCAATCTGCTGTGGAGCAAACTCAGCCAGGAATGAAGCTCAAAGGAGCCAAGATAGAAAAGGATATTTCCAGTACCGACACAGCAAGCCGTGCAGAGCGTACCAGAGAGAAGGTGCACTCCATTTTATCCAAAAATTCCAAAAAAGCTCAGAACAGAGGAGTTCCTGATGCACAACTCATTTGGAAGAAAAATTATTTATCTCACTTAATATAAATGTTCCTAGGTTTAGCCACCGGAATAACCGTTGTGATTGTGAGTACGGCTGTCACTCTGCAGGGGGTGCTACATTACAAATCGCATGGACCACGTCACCTTGCTTACTTCCACAAATATCCGAATTGTGGAACACAGCTGGCCTCAAAATTTTGGATACTCAGAAAAGTAGACCAGGAATTGAGATATGAACGCTACACTTCTGTGTCTGGTCTTGCACTTAAATACTTACTTGTATCTTTCTAAAGTTTATTTTTTTTTAATTTTAGTTATATAGATGGAACAATATCTTTATTTTGTTTGTTTTATTTTTTATGTGATGCTGAGGATTGAAACAGATGCTCATGTGTGGAAGGCAAGTGCTCTGCCACTGACGCCCACATCTCAGCCCCCATTATTTCTGTTATACATGGGTACAAATAACTATGATACACATGGGATACCATTGTGACGTTTTTGATTCTGTATAGATTTGTGATGTTCAAATCAGGGTTAACATGTAGATATTAATCAAATATTAATCATTCCTTATGTAAGAAAAATAACATTTTCAAAAAATTCTTTGTTGAAGTGCACAGCACAATATCAATCTCTGTTCTCCTATTAGCTACAAATTAGGTTTAACCTGTTGACCAGGCCTTTCCCCATCATTCAGCCCCCTACATCTCCCCAGCCTCCTCGGAACATTATTTTTCTTCTAAACTATTCTTGTAATCCTTGCTACAAACTTTGAGGGATGAATGCTGTCATTTTTAACCGTATTGTGGATATGGGGCAACTGAGGAACCAGAGAAACCAAAATGTGTTCAGGCATGACACAGCAAGTAGCCAAGTTGAAACCCTAACTAGAAATCTGCCTTCTTACACCACGTCCTCTGCTGGGTTGGGGTACTGTTGAAATGTCCTACTCACTGCCGTTCCAAACAGCTCCCCGTCCTCCTGGGCCAGAGCAGGACTCTTTCCTGGAGCTCCAGCAACAAGGCCTCCTCTGTGTCTCAGACTCTGCAGTGCATGGAGAAACCGACTGGTCGAAGGAAAAGTTCCCAGGTGGGCTAGTGTGCTTAAGCTCGACCTACAACGCAGTGGCTGACATCTTAACACCAGTCATGGGCTGCTCTTCCATCCAAGGCAGGGGCCATGCTTGCCAAAGTCTTTGTGAACAGGGCACTCCCTCAAAAGCACAGTAGCAGCTCCAGGGCCTGGGCCAGCGCATGCAGGGGCCTGGAGCCCCCTGATGGGTTGGAAGCTTTGGAGGGAGCTGAAGGAGCCTGGGGCAGCTGGTGTGCTTTCTGTGCTCTCTGAGAGTTGCATTTCCGGTGTTTCCAGAGAGGGGTCCCTGGGACGCCTTTTGGCACCTGGCTTTGTACCACGTCGCCTGCCACTTTCCTCGGCAGGCTTGCTACTCCTGACTGCGGGAGTGCTGGGTCGAGGATGCTCAGACACAGCTGAATGAGGAAAGCTTGCGACGCCCCTCCTTCCTGGGCCTCCGTCTTTCTGCGCTTAAACAAATGCTTTTAATTTCTCTCTGAAAGCCATAGCAATTACTTGGTGGCTTCAAAGGCCCCTTCATCTTCTCCACCCCCGTCCTGCACTCTGTTCACTGCCGGCCGCTCTATTCCAAATGCTAAGTGTTCAGGTGTTGACCTTTTTTCATAACGAAATCGCACGTAGCTAAATTGAAGGTCAAATGGAGTCTTTCCAGTGCATCTTGTCCATGGTGAGCTTCCAGGGAAGCGTTGTTTTATCTCCTGAAGAGTCTGTGTGATTCCTAACTGATAGCAGCCATTCCACAGACATCCATTAGCTCTGTGGAAGAGGGGTTTCAGAGAGGTGGATCAAGTTTTTGTTTGCCCTACGACAAGTAGTCCTTATACAAGTTATGGATTTGTATATTTATTTTATCCATCCCTTCTGGAAGGCCATGTCGTGGATCATTTACCAGCCTGGGCTCTGAAGTCACATACTCTGGGTCAAGCCCCTTCCTATTGGGCAGGATTTGGGCAAATTGTTTCAGCCAATTTATTTAATACTCGGTTTTCTTCAACCTATAGGAGGAGGTTGGATGGAAGTTTGTTCTCGAGGATCTTTCAAGAATTAATGAGATATTATCCAATAAAGTTTAGCACACTTCCTGGAATTCAAGACGTTAATTATTTTTGAGTCATTTAACAGCATTTGGTGACTGCCTGCCGGTGAACAGGCACTGGCCTGGGCGCCGTGGAGACACAGGAGGGACGTAGTGGGAAGCCCGGCCAGCTCGGGTTTCTGTTTCTGTGTTCCTGTGCATGCAGCTTTCAGACCAAGCCGATCAGAGTCCAGAAAGTGTTGGGAGCTTCACAAGGAAAACGAGGCCTCTTGATCATGTGAGCTACAAACTTCCCAGTAGCATGTGCATGCTCAGTAACTGAGAACCAAACACTCGTACTTATAATGATCCTCGAGGCCTTGCACAGGGCTGTGTGCACCGTCCCGTGCCCCAGGACCGAGCTGTCCTAAGCAGCCCTTCAGTAACTTGGGTTTAAACCAGCATGTCCCACACTGGACATGACCACACATCTCGTTGGCTGATTCCTGTCAGAGCTCCCAATGACCTACACGTGAAGATACACATGAAAGAGATTAATGAAAAGTCAAGTATAGGCTCAGTCTGAGAAAGCAGATAGTCTGTTTCCCTGGGCCAAGCAGTCCAAGGGAGGGGCCGCCGTCAGGAGGGCTTTCTTTGCTCTGTAGAGCACAGAGGCCTGCTGGCATTATGGACCCGTCAGCCCTCTCCTGCTATCTGGGCCCCACCCCAGCGGGGTCATCTGGCTCTGGGTGAATTCAGTAAAACCTTACAAGGACCCTCTGTCCAATTCATCAGAGTCAGCGTCCTCCCAGCTGAGGGGCATGGGGTCACCCACCTTCAGATCGACTCTGGGCGACCTCCTCGCCCCCCACTCACCTGCTGCTTGGTTGGCAGCGGTCTTGCCATCTGCACAGAAGGGCTCCTCTTCTCACTGAACCTGCCTTTCCAGGCATTGGTCGGAGAGACACCTTTCTCACATCCATCAGACCAGGCTGCACCCATCCCTGCCCCCAGGAGTCTTATCTCTGCAGAGATGTGGAGGGCCACAGATTGGAATGCTAACTGCCCAATTCCATCTTCATGTGGAGAATTCCATAAATCTCCGACTGTTGTTTGCTTTCTTTGGTATAAACTCTAGTTGAATGCTAAAGATGCTGTTTGCAAATTAACATACTTGTTCCTTCTAGGTTACTATTCAAGAAACATCAGCCGTCACCTCTCCTGGGCACACGGACTCCTCCTCAGGTCCTGGACTGTGATTCTATACTGCCGTTGGGCTCTTTCCATTCAACTATAAGCTACATGAATTGTTCCTCTTGCTTGTTTTAATTGCCCATGTCTTATTACAGAGACAATTTATTGTTTTAGTGCAACATTAAAGTTCAAATTTTTTCATGCAAGATGAATATGTGCCACTGACATTTTTTTGTCCTTCTCAATTCACACATACAAAAATCATGCTGGAAACTTTTCAAAACAATTGTGGCAATAACCACCAAAGTGTCAGACCCTCCCATAAGTTGATTATTTTTTTTTTAAGAAAGGCTCTAAACTAAAGTTTCTTCCATAAAATTGCTAGGATATCGTTGGGTGACAATTGACATATTGAGAGTGAACGGTTGATTACACAAGAACCCGGGTGATATCAGGAGTTACACTGAGTCAACACAACCAATCCCAAGGGGTTATGAACTCGCATGTTTCCATTTATTGTAACATTCTTGAACGCTGGAGCTGGTAGCCAGGTGCAGAGACACATACCTGTGATCCCAGCTACTCAGAGGGCTGTGGCAGGCGGATTGCAAGTCAAAGGGTCAGGCCAGGGCAATTTGGTGGACCCTATATCAAAATAAAAATAAAAAAAGGTAAGTGGGATTTAGATCAGTGTAGCGCCCTTGCCTAGCATGTGCAAGGCCCTGATTCAATCCTTGATACCAGAGAAACAGAGAGAGAGAGAAATATATATATATTTTTTTCACCTGCACAGTGCTGGAGATCGGAGAAATATCCCAACACACACACACCAACACACATAATTATATAGAAATGGAGGGAGAACTAGCTTAGTGTCACTAGGAGCTAAGAAGTGGGAAGGATGGAAGGGGTGTGGCTATACAAGGTTAACAGGGGGTCTTGTCGGTGTTAGAAACTTCTTATCTTGCCTGTGTCGGTGTCTTGGTTGTGATATTGTACTTTAGCTTTGCAAGACGTCCTCACTGGGGAAACTGATACCTCAGGATCCTCTGTATTGTGTTCTTGCACTTCATGTGAATATACACAAAATTATCAAAGCATAAGCTTAATTTTAAGAAGCCCACTGATAAGGTGATCAATGGCTGATATAAATGTAGACACGTGTATACAGGTGGCCATGTGGATAATCTATTGTAGAGTTCTTCAACTTTCCCTCTG
Organism: Tamias sibiricus; assembly: GCA_025594165.1. Classification (NCBI taxonomy): domain Eukaryota; kingdom Metazoa; phylum Chordata; class Mammalia; order Rodentia; family Sciuridae; genus Tamias; species Tamias sibiricus. Next base: position 19,477 of record JAKELJ010000477.1, read on the forward strand.
TAGTTGAAAATCCCACACAAAATGTTGGAAAAATAACTTGGCAACGGACAGAGCCTAATGAGGGAGCCCATGCAGACAGGACTTCCACCTGTGCCAGTGCCTGGAGATCGAGGCTGACACCAAACCCCCAACTCTCCACCCCCCACCCCCCACGCCTCATGGAGCAGAAAAGTCGGGGTGCATTCTGTATTGTAAGGGAGGAAAGTGGAGTCGGAAGGTGAGACCAGGAGCTGGAGGATGCGGGCTTCTCGCTGGTCTTTCCCAGCAGCCAGAGAGGAAGGCTGAGCCCATCGACACAGCCTGCTGGGTGGACGTTGGCCGAGTTGAGCCCATGAAGTGACAGCATGATGACAAATGGCCCCGTCAGGGGTGGATGAGTTAGACATACATAATCCTAAGTACACTATGAAGAACACAAATGGTGTGAAAATACTTGTGTAGAACCAGTGACTTGAAAATTGTGCTCTCTATATTAATCATGAAATGAAGTGCATTCTGCAAGCATGTATAACGAAGTAGAATAAATAGATAATTTAATAAAAAGAAGGCACCCGTCAGGAGGGCTCTGCCAGGATTTGACCGGAGCTGAGCCTGTGCACAGGAACAAGCCGGGAGCACGTGCCTTCCCACTGCAGAAGATGCAGCGCTGAGCGGTCACTGAGTCCCAGCTGTGTCCCCCACAATGCCACGCAGATGCTTCACTACAGAGTCCGGTAAAATCCAGCCAACTAGGTCCCCCCACCCATCTGCGGCCTCTGAGCTACAGATTCTCAAAGGTGGCATTTCTTTTGACCAAACAAAAACCATATGACGCTCCTCACATGCTAATCAAGAGCAGAAGCCACTCGGGCATGTAAGGAAGTAAGTACACATGAGTGAAGGACTGTGGAGCCGCCCTGCACCCACCCAGCCTTCTCCAGGAAGTCCCTGGCCTCCTTCAGACCCAGGTCTCCAGTCCCTTCCCCTCCTAGACCTGTCTCACAAAGGCAGATGGAGCTCTCTGAAATGGAAAGCTTTCACAGGGAAGCTTCCTCCCGCCCCGTGGAGAGCAGACAGAACCCTTCAGTGCACTAGTGTGCCGCCCCTGTCAGCCATGATTGTCACACGGAGCAGAACAGTGAAGTGGTACCCCGAATCATTTTTGTTTTTGTTTTTGATGTTTCCAGCCTATTATAGAATTTCTAACACCTGTTGAAATGGATGGCTTTCTATTGCTTCTCTGGTAGACTGTGAGCCGCTTGAGCACGTGTCTGATTTATCCACTTACATCCAGGGTACGGCTTGATTTATACTTAGCCAGTGGTTTGGCCTGGGATGGATGGATGGATGGATTGGATACGAATTGAATATCAGACCTCAGAAGCAGGCAAGAGGTAGTTTGGGCCAGGGACTTCTGATGTATGGAAGAACGACATGCTACTGTAGTGACATAATTGATGTACTTGTTAGAAGGATGTTACTCGCCATATAGTGGCTGAGTACCGCATAAGAGCAAAGGATAAAGGGGGGGGGGGTGTGGGTATTTTCACCTACCTAAAATGCTCTCATAAAATAGATCTAGTGCAGTGCCTGAACACAGTCCTAAAACAGTAAATACAGCCTGTGTGTTGGAATTTGCTTGTGAGTGCCCCCCACCCCCACCGAGTGTACATTGAAACTGAATCCCCAGTGTGTGGGCCATAGGAGGCAGGGCTTTGGGAGGTGGCTTTGTTATGAGGCCAGAGAGGATTAGGGTCCTTATTCTACAAAAGCTCCAGAGAGACCCTTGCCCCTGCTGCATTTGAGACACAGCAAGAACCTTCCTTAAGATGAGCTCTCAGCTCACCATGGACCTGCTAGCACCTTGACACTGGATATCTCAGCTCTCCTTACCAGGACAAATATATTTACAATGTTTATAAGCTCTCAGCTTACTTATTTGGTTACTGCAGCCCAAATGACAAGACTCAGCCATTATGGAAAACCACCTTGTGGCATCATGTACACCCTACAGAGGCTGCTAAGCGGATATCTGTAGGCAGGGGATCCTTCCAAGCCATCCTACAGTGAATCATGGCTTTCTTAGGGGGTCTTAGAAACACAAAAAGATAGACCCACAGAGTTCTCAGAGACTCATGGCAAGTGAGATCAGCCTAGAAATTCTAGGAAGGCAGTGAGGTCTCTGACATCCTATAAAGGGTAATAATTATCCCATTAAAAAAAAAAAAGTTAACCATTTCTCCACCATGAACTATTTGCAGACCCCCTCCCAAGCAGCCTTTCTATACCATAACAAACCATATCCTAATGTAGGAGATCAGTTCAAGAAGCACTAGAGAGCTCAGCTTCTTTTGGGAGCTCTCGCGTCTCAGGATGGCCACCCCGAGAGTCCTTCCTGTCTAAAGAACGTGTACTCTCTCACCCTTCCTGGCTCTAGAGCTATCATATCCTCCCCACGCAGAATCTCTCACATTTTATAAATCCCAACCCCTCTTGAATTTAAAAATGCTAAATTTGCTCTCATCAAAAAAAAAGAGACTGAAAAAAAGCTTTAAGATTTTTTTTTAAATGGAGACTGACTCATGAGAAGCCAAATTATTCACCATAAAAATACCTTCCAGAAAACACACAAGGGGGAGATAAATGCAGGTCAAGGCAAGTTTAAAATACCAGTGACCTGTGCTCTTGAACAGTTCACCCCATTATAGTCGTCCTCTCAGGTCTAGAAAAGTACTCTACACTGGGAGGCAATAAAGACCTGTATTTCCCTGGACTAGTCCCCAGGTTCAAATCTCTCCACAATCTGTCACTCAACTCCACGGGCTCTTCCAATGTTCATTCTGGCTCAGGAAGATTGGAATCCATGCTAGAAAGGCACGAACTGTAAGATCATTTGGGCAGGAACTGTGACATTTTAACTCATTGGTGAAGTGCAACACCTACACAATGCTGGCACATGATAGTCACTGGAGTGGTTTTTTGCCTAGTGAAAGGCTGTGGACCCACTCAGGCTATGAGGGAATTTAGAAGAGGAGGACTCGAGAGCCAAGACTTTTCTATGTTACAAACCCCACATCTGCCACTTTCTAACTGTGTGACTTTCAGCAAGTTTGTTGACCAAAGTTTCCTTATTTTGAAAACCGAGAGAAAATGGCACAGGATTATTGTCACTGGGATTTTTTTTGGATGACTGTGAGATTGAATGAAGGAATGTATGTTTTAAGTGTTTGAACAGTGCTTAGAGCACAGCACTACCTGAATATAATGTTTAGATTCTGGTTTCCAGCTGTGGTGTCGCTTGTACAAATAGGAAACAGTAGATAGAACGTCAAAGAAAACAAACATGGGCGTCAATCCATCTCCACCCTTACTGTCGATAAGCTTTGTCAGTTACTTGACACGGGTATCCCCAGTTCCCGATTTTGTGAATATAGAACAATCAGAGATAGTCACAGAGCTACGGGAAGCAATGCGTGGCAGTGAACCTCAGGCCGCTCTCACTCTCCCATCCCTCTTCATAGAGCCGTTCCCTTCCCCCTTAGGGTTCCCTTCTTTGCTGGTCCTTCCCAGGGGTCCTCCTGGACCCTCTGCTCTGCCTTCTTCATGTAATCTCTTGAGTGATCTCATCAGGCGTAGCTTTGATCACAGGCTGAAGTTCCAAATCCTACCTCCTGCCCCAGAGCTCCCTGCTAAGTCCAGCCCCTCAGCCTCTCACTGGTCCATTCTGTTTTCCCCACACACACGTAGTCAACATGTCCAAGCTGAACCCCTCACCTCTGCCCCAATCCACACCCCCTCTGTGTCTGATAACCTCACTAGTGTGCCACACCACCCAGTGACTCACCAAACTCCTCACCACTGACATCTCATTGCTCCCCAACCTGATCCATTCTTCCTCTACAGTTGTTCTCGTGAATACTGACTCCCTCACCCTGACAGGTTCAGTTCAGGACACCAGCTCTATCCTGGGTGACTTCACAGTGTTCCCAAGCAGGCCTCCCCTGTCCGTCCCTGCCTCCCCTGCAGCAGCCACCCTCCCCCATTTTCTTACAGTGCAACTTTTAAAAAGTTTCTCTAAAATTTTTAAAAGAGAGTCCAGATTAATATCTCCAGGGTTTAAAAGGCTTGGGTGTACCACCCTTCACCCTAAGAACTGGTGCAGCTCCTGCAGAGGCTGTAATGTCTTGTCCCCATCTGACCCCACCCTGCTCATCTTAGCACCCCCCCTTACCCTTCTCAGACTCAACGTTTGGATTTCCTCACTTCATGCTTCAACTTCTCTCCATTCCACCTGTCGCTGACCTAGAACCTGTTGATCCCTGCTTGGGCAATTTGGTCAGATGTGCACTACCAAACCTTGACGTCCGCAGCAGAGACTTGGAAGCTGCCTTCAGCCCACACCTGCCCTGGTTCGGGGGTAGGGGGCCTCCTCCAGGCTCACATCCGCCCCATCGACGTCTCCATCCCAGCATGCACTGCTCCAGTTGGCTATCTGTTTACAACTCCCCTTCCCCATGACTCCGAACTCTTTGAGAACAGGGACACTTTGTCATTTCATCCTATAGTTTCCTACCTGCCATAGAGTAGTCATTCAGTGAAGAATGAATACAAAGCATTGACATCAGTTGATGTTATCTTTATATGCTACTGAACGCATACTAACAAGAATATGATATGGACGGCAAAACATCTTCCCCAGCATAATCTGCTGCACTTCTTTACTACATCTGTTTAGGAAACTTGTGATTCATCCAGAACACCTAGAATCCAGAGCTTCCTGTCCCGACTAACATATCCATTATCCAGGTAGCTAAAGAACCCATTTAGCCTTGAAGTATGTTTTTCTTTTCCATAGGCTGGTCTTCCAGAGCGAACACTGGTAGCCTACGAAGAGGGGGTGGCCACGGTGGCCTGAGGGCCAAATTCACGTCACCACCTACTTTTATAAATAAAGTTTTATTGAAACAATATACATACTCAATTACATAACTGTTTAGGGCTTCTTGTCATGACCATGGGGGCAAGAGTTAAGTAGGCGTGACAGCATTCTTACAGCCTTGAGCAAGCCCGAAAATATTTTACTCTCTTGTCCCTAACGATGAAAAGTTGCAGCCACCTGCTCTGGGTTTATCCAAGAGCACACAGGCCCACCCAGCTCTGTGCTGAATCAAATATGCAAAGCATCATGCCCAGAAAGGGTCACGGTCGTCATTCATTTCCATGGCTGAAGGCATTTTCTAATACCTTATCTTTGAGATGCCTTGATGTTTGTTCTAAGTACTTTGCAGATCCATTAAGGGAAAAGACCTTTAAATAGAAATACCACTGCTCCTGGTGAGTGGCTCCTGTGAAACTGGGACACCCCTCTGAGTTGCCAGGCCCTTGAAGACCATCGCACAGCCTGCGCCTCCCTCCGTCTGACTCACCACGTACCAACGGCGTGCACGTGAACAAGTTAAGGCATTATCAGTTTTCTCCGGTCTCAGTTTTCCCCTCCATAAAATGTGGTCCATGAGATTAAATAGCCAACTACCAGTCATAGCGGGAGGGATGGCCACGCGAAAAGCTCTTATCAGAACTTATTTAAAATGCGTCATGTGTGGCAGCTGAGATTGGTCTGTTTGGCTCGTGCTAGAAATCCACGGAAATCAGGATTGGGGTTCCCTCTCACAGCTAAAATTCCTAAAAAGTTTGCTTCCTTCATATTCATCTTCTGCAAAAAAAACCGTTCTGTGGATATAAGTGCCTACATGGAAAGATCCAAATGGGCTCTCATCATTTTACCCATTCTGATATCACTCAGCTATAAAATAGGAACTACTAATATTATATAAAAATATATATAGATATATTTATATATAAAATGTAACTTTCAAGATGTTTGTAAGATTTAACTACAATATAACCTTTGCTTTTCTGGCACAAGTAGGCTCAATAACAAATTCCTTTTGTCCATGCTTTTAGGAGATTGGCTTTTGGCAACAACACTTGGACACAAGTGAACTGATGGGGAGCATTACCCCAGAGGCAGAGTTGCAAAGATTGACCTCTGAGGGGCCACATGGAGGGCCCCTGACCGTCCCTGTACCCTCCCATTTAACATGAAGACTTCCAGGTCAGAGCCGGGAAGTGGAAGGGTGGTGGGAGACAGCTTCACGCTTCCTGGGTATGGAACGGATCATCTGACTGGAGAAATTTAGATGCATGCTTGGCAATACAGTGTTAACTGATGAAGCCAGGGCCTGAGTTCTTTCCCTGGTTGTACAGCTCTGGGGACCACCTGTGTGTCTGGGTCACTATAACTCATCTTATTTACTGTGCTAATGGAGATTCTGGCCTTCTGTTTCACTGGCAGGAGCCTTGTGGGCTAGCCCCCTTGTGCAACATCAAGGCTCCATAATTGTTGCAGTGGCACTGGGAGTTCAGAGGGGAACCTCAAGAGCACGTCCAGAAATTCCTTGAGCCTCTCTCTCTTACAGAGCCTTCCCAAACTTGTGACGTGTCTTTATCCCAGGTTTAAACTCTGCATTGAGCTACCATGCTTATAAGAAGAATGAGGGCACTTTGTTGGGAGAAAAGTGAATAAAAAAATAAATTCCTTGAGAAAAGCCACAGTGATTGGCGAAGAGGTCCCAATGAAGAGCAGGTGTGTA
>JAKELJ010000478.1:0-26085 GCA_025594165.1 Tamias sibiricus
TTTGAAAATATTTAATATCCCTTAAATAAAAAACAAAAATTTCTTTTAGTATTTGGGAGGTAAGGGTATGTTAGGCTGCCAAGAAAAAAAAAAAAATAAAAAAAAACTTTGTATTGTCACCAACACAATCATAATTGGCCATTTTTTTTTTTTTTTGGGTTTTGGTTTGTTTTGTGATAAAATTAGTGGGAGGGGGGGGGGGGGGGGGGGGGGGGGGGGAACATTTATGGTTTAATAGCCAGGGGAGAATGGGGCAGGGTGGTGAAAACCAATGGCCTAACAAATAAAAAATGGGGGCTTTGTTTATTGGTTGATTTGTGGTTAAATTTCCTTTTTTCTTTTTTAAGTTTATGGTTTTCAAAGGGGGCCTCCAACCAAATAAAACCCACTTTTACAACACCCCCAACCCCCCTTACACAAAACATATAATACCATCATTTTACATGGTTTTTTCCCAAAAATTTGCCATTATATTTCTTCTGGCTTTTATTCTTGGACCCAGGTACAAGGGCTTATATAGCCAACCCTGACAAACCCCATTTTTTTTTTGGGGGCCAATTCATAGATTTTGCTTCTATTTCAACTGGGAAGGGGAAAAGGGTTTTTCTTTTTCTCTGTGTTTTTTTTAAAGGTTGGTTGGGGGACAATTGGTCCAGTCTAGGGGGGGAGTTGTTGGGGCCAATAGGGAGCTTCTGTCATATGGATAAGAAAAAATCAAGGAGCCTGCAAAAAAAAAATGGTAGGGGAAGAAGGGAATTAAAAAAAAAAAGCCAGTGATTTGTTCACAGTGGGGCAAGGAAGATGGTTCGCAAATCTATGGGGGTTTTATTACGTGTGTACCATTTTTTTAAAAGGCCAGGATTTTGTTTTACAATTTCCCCTGGGAACTCCTTCCCTGAGGGGATTTTGCGTTTTTTATTGAAAAAAAATAAAAAAACCAATTAAGTCTGTTTCACCCTTTTTTTTTTTTTTTTTCTTATCTCGTTTAATTGCGGGATTGGAAAAACCCAGGAGGCAAGGGGGGGGCCACTTTTTTAAAACCACCTTGAAACGGGCCCAACATTCCCCAAAAAAGGTCCATTTTTTAAAAAAAAAAACATTTTTATTTTTTTGTGAGACGGGGGGTTCTCAACTGGAGTTGCTTTTTAGTTGGCCTTGGCTTAAAATTTTGCTGTAAGGGGACTGGCTTTTTGAAAAAAAACCAACTTTGATTATTTTCCGGCCCTTTCAAGGGCCTCCTTTGAAAGCTGCCTGGGGAATTACCAGGGGTGTTTGGCACAACCACTGCCACCACTAGGGGATGTTTTTCATTGAAAAAATGTTTGAGGGAAAAAAAAAAAAAAAAAAATTTCCTCCATGGGGGAAAAAATGTTTTCCTTTGGCCATTTTTGGCAAAAAACCAAGAATGGGTTCCACACTGGGCATGTGGGAAAAAACTTGAATTTTCCATAAAAAACAATCAAATCAGCTCTGGGTGAAGGTTAAAGGGACTGGAACCAGGGAAAAGTTTTTCCTTCCTGTGTCTTGGAAATCATCCCCACAAAAAATAAAAAAAAACATTTGGAGAGAAAAAATTTTCATTTTTTTGCTCATAGGTGGGGGACTTACTCTCTAGGAGGGGGGTATTAGGCTGAGGGGGCTGGCATTTGGGTTGTGCCATTGCCTGTTTTATTTTTCCCAGGGGCTCAGAGGGGATGGGTGATTGAGGGGCAGGGAGGTGGAGGAATCCACCAAAGTTTTCAAAAAAGGGGGGCAGGGCCTTTAGGCAAAACTTTTAGTGAAGGTGGCCCTAAAAGGGCAAACCTCTTGAAGGGGGAAACCCATTTTCAAAAAAAAAAAAAAAAAAAAAAAAAATAAAAAAAAGGGTGGGGGGGGCTGGGAGATTTTGTGGGGGCTCCCCCATGGGTTAAAAAGGCACCTAGGTTTTTCAAATTTTCCCCTGGTTTTACGGATAAAAAAATAAATATAATTTGGGAAATTATAGGGGCCTGGGAATTCAAAGATTTCCTTTTTGGTTCACAGGGGGGGGACATCAGAAAAAAAAAATCTTCTTACCCTGCTGGGGGGACATTTGTTGAGAATATATTATATAATAATATATTGGGGGGGAAACCTGTGGTGGCCTAAGTGGCCCACCTTGGGCCTGGTTAAATTCTTTTAAAACTCTGGGGGGAGGGCTTTGAAGGCAAGGGGAAGGATTTGGCAAAAAAAAAAAAGTTGTTGGGGAGGTTCAAGGGGCCTTGGGGGCAAAAAAATTTTAACGCAAGGTTCCCCCTATTTTCAAAAAATTTAATTAAATAAGGGGGGGTCTGGGGATAATTAGGGTCCTTATGGGGTTTTCTCTATTTTTTTTTTTCCAGTTACCAAAAAAAAAAAAGTGAAAAACTATATTGAAAAAAAAAAAAAAAAGTGAAGGGGGAGGGGGAAGGGAGGGAAAACAAACGGGGAAAAGGGGGGGGGGGAAGGTCCACCATTTTCCATTGGGGCAATTAGGGCATTGATTTTGTTTGGGAATGATAAAAAACAAAACAAAATAACTAACCATGTTATTATAAAAAACTAGGGGAATGCTTGCTCCATAAAAAAAAAAAAAAAAAAAATAAAAATGTAAATAATCAAAAGAAAAAAAAGTGGGGGGGACCCTGAAAATTCTATATGAAAAAAAAAAAGAAAAATAAAGTTACAAAAAAAAATTAAATTCAACCATATAAATTGGGCTTGGGGGGGGGAAATTGTGGCTCAGCGGGGCAGAAAGCGGGCCCCGCCTCGGCAACCAATGTGCGGGGGGCCGGGTTTTTCGAATCCTTTCCTCAGGGGGCACCAACCCGTAAAAACATTTAACAATGTAATTGGGCATTGTGGTACAAAAAAAACTTAAAAAAAGTATAAATAAAATAAAATAAATATTTTTTTAAAATTTAAATTATAAAAAACAAAAAAATAAATCCCACCCCCATAAATTGTACCTCTTTAGGTTTTGCTTTTTACCACCTTTTGCTGAAAAAAAAAAAAGTATTCAATTTTTAAAACAAAAGTATCATAAACTGGGGGGGACTTTTAAAACAAACAAAAACAGAAAGGGCCCTTCCCAAGTTTCTGGGCAGGGGGCAGAAAAACAGAAGTTAAAAAAATAAATTTTCAAACACATTGGTTCAAGCAGGGGCTTAGGGTTTTATGGATTGGTGCTGTTGAAAAAAAAAAACCAAATAGGGAAATTCTGAATTTCCAAGGGCCTTTTTTTTCCTTGGGTTGGCCAGAAAAGTGCTGTGTGTTCTTCCTTTTGTTTCCTTTCCACATCATTTCTTTTAACCCCTTGTATAGAAATTTCTGTGTCCAATTTTTCCCCCTTCCTTTTAGTAATAGTCATTAACCAAAGGGGTCACAGGTGGAATTTAGGGCTTTTATACCGCGTGGAACACTTTCAATTTTTAAAAACCTTTTTAGTATTTACCTCTGTAAAAACCCCATGTTTCCAAAAAAAAAAAGGGGGTTAGGGCTTATTTTTCAATTGAAGGCTTTACTGTGGGTTAAGGGGAATGAAAAACATTTCAATACCACAATAAATTTTTAAGGGGGGAGGGGGAACACATTTTCCAAAAACTCCACCAAAAAGCCATTTTTTCTTATTTAAAATATTTATTTAAACAAAATAAACAAAAAAAAACTTTAATTTGCATCAAAAATCAAATTAACTGTTTTCACTAGATTGGGGATGGTGTGTGGGCCCAATGGTTGTTTTAAAAAAAATAAAAAAAACTTAATTTACTTAAAAACTTTTTGTCCCCACGAAAAAAAAATTTTCATAAAAACTTCCTTCTTTATCCAGATTAGGGGTTTTTCTTTATCTGTTTTTTACTTCTTGTTTAGGTTCCCTTCCCAAAAAATAAAGGGATATGTACTTGGATTTAGGGAAAATATGAATTGGTGTATTGCTTAAATGTTTTCCTTTTATTCAAAAAAAAAAAAAAACTCAAATGGGTATTGCTAAATATGGGGGGACTCTAATTGGGTTTCATAAATTAAAATTTACCCCTGTCCAGCAAAAAACAGCATCTTTTGGTGTAATTATTTTTTACAACAGGTTGTTTGATTTTTAATAATTTGGCTTTACACTCCTCCCACTTATAAAAAAATAAAGTTCCACAAAAATTGAAAATAAGGGTCCAATTGTTGGGATAATTTTTTTTTTTCCCAATTGGTATTGTAATAATCTCAAAGGGTTTTGGGAACCCCAAAAAAAAAAGATTAGGGGGCTTTCAACTTTGATATTGAGGTGGAAAAAAAAAATTTTTTCTTTTTTTTTCTTTTTTGTTTGGGTTTTTTTACCACCAGAATTTGATTGGGAATCTTCAGGGGGCAAAATTTCAAAAATAAAACTTAATGGGGGGGCACACTTAATTCCCCCCCAAGCCCTTTTTGTTATTTTTATTTAAGTGGGGGGGGGGGGGAACCAGGGGGTCTCTCCACTGGAAGTTGGGATCAGGGAGGAGCCCTCGGGCTTTTGTTGGATGGGGGCTGGGGCTTGGGAGAAAAAACTTTTTCAACGGGATTTTTCCTTTACTGGGCTTCAAGCCTTCCCCCAGTGTGCCTGGGATTTACTCTTAATATTTGCCAAAAGGGGGAAATAAGATAGAAGAGATTGAGTTGAGGAAGGATCAAAAAAAAACCCCTCCTTTTTTTTATTTTTTTTTTTTTTTTTTTTTTTTTTTTTTGCTGGGAGGACAGTGGGTGGGCCATTTAAACAAAAAAACTGTTTAATCCCCAGTTTAACTTTTTGAAAAGGGCTTTAGGGCAGGGGTGAAGAATTCACAAAAGTTTCAAGGCCAACCTGGGGCCAATATTTAAGCAAAAGGGGGGGGGGGGGACCCTAAAATACTTAAAAAATTTTAAAAAAAAAAAAGGGGGGGGACTTTGGTGGGATGGTTGAAGCTCCATGTGGTTAGGATGTTTGCCCTTGGCCATTTGGCATGGGCAAGGGAAAAAGCCCCTGGGTTTTTTTCAAAGAGGGAAACCCCTAATACAATAAAAAAAAAGCCCATTTTATCTCCCAGATCAAAAGGATTTTTCTTCCTTTATCCCAAAACAGTTAAAGGGTGGGTTCCCTTGGGTTCATTTCTGTGGGGTTTTTTAAGGTGGGAAAAAATTTATTTCAAAAAAAACCCCAAATTTCCTAAAAAACCCACCAACTTTCAGGGAAGGGCCCTTTGGATATATGGAAATAAAAAGGGGCATTTTACCGCCTGAAAATAAGGTGTGGTTAAACATAAAAACCCAAACCAGGGGAAATGGGGTCTATTTTCTAAGGGAAAAATTTTAACCTGAAGAAAACAGTAACAGGGGGAAAAAAAAAGTTGGTATTGTGCAACCCATTTATTGTTTCAAACTTGGTGGGAAATTTTTGGCACAAACCAACCCACTCCTTTTATGGAAAAAGTTATTTGAAATTTTTACCTCTTTTTAAAGCCCACAAGGGAAGAGGTTAAAAAATTCAAGGGGGGGAAATTCCAAATTTAAAAATTTGGGGGAATTGGATTCAAAAAAAATAAAAAAAGGCTTCTTGTTACCAGGCAAAGGAAAAAAATATAAATAATACATAAAAAACAATTAAAAGGAAGTGTTGAAGGAAAAAGGAAGCCTTTAACAATTAAATGGGGAAAAAAAAAAAGATCTTTTTTTACCACCTGCGGATAACCTCATGATTAAAGGGAGGCAATTAAATCCTCCAGGTCATTAATACAAAAAGAGAAAAAATAAAAAAAAACCTCAAAAAAAAAAAACTTAAAACACACCCAAAAAAAATCCCAAAAATAACCAATAACCATAAAAAAATTAAAAAGGGTCAACAAAAGGAAAACTGAAATAATAAGACAAAACTTTCACAAGAAAAGGGGGGGAAAAAATGATTGGGAATGATCCACCAAAAAAAAAAAAATATTGAAAAAAAAAAAATGGTTTTTCAAACATTTTTTCTCTAAAGCCCCACCATTAAGAAGGGGAAAATTGCATAAGTTAAAAAAAAAAAAAAACTTACCCCCCAACTGAATTTTTTCCCCTGGGAAGGATCAAAGTTCAATCCCTTTCTGTAACCAAAATTAAAAAAAAGGGGGGGGGGGGGGGGCTTGGGGGTTTATGGGGGGCTTCAGCAGTTTAGGGAGCGCTCCACCTAAGGCAATGGTGCGGGCCAAAAAAGCCTGGGGGTTTCAAATCCCCCTCTAGTTTACCCAACGTTAAAAAATAAAAAAATAAAAAAAAAAAAAACGTATTGCGTTTACAAAAAACTAAAGAAATAATAAGTTAAAAAATATTAAAAAATAAAAAGGAATATAAAAAAAAAAAACTTTTTACCACTGGAGAATTTTCCTACTCTCAATTTCCCAGTTCAGGAAATGGCCAAAACTTAAAACTATCAAAAAGAAACCAAAAAACAACAACGTAAATTGGGCTTCCATAGTTGGTAGAAAAAACAAAAGGGAAAACAACTTTTGGGGCCTAGCATGTTGTTTGAGGGGCCCCCACTGGGTTTAAGATCCCTTCAGCCCAACCAATCATAAAAAAAAAAAAAATCAAAATAAAAAAAAAAAAAATAAAAGGTATCTGTTGAGTTCCCCATTCTTGTAACTTAAAATTTCTTAAAAATCTTAAAAAAAAAATAAAAAAAAAAAAAAAAAAAACAAGTTAAAAAAAACAAATTGGTTGGTTTGTGAGGGAATATGGGGGAAAAAAATTGTACTACTTCAAAAAAAAAAAAAACAATTTGCTGGGTGATACTGAAAAAAAAAATGTGGGTTGGCAATTTTTCACACCAACTGGGGGAAAAAAGGCAGGTAACAGATTTTGAGATTCTTTTATGTAAAAAAAAAAACTTTTGGAATGGGAAAAAAAAAAAAAAAAAAACAACCTACCATTTGGACTTACTAGGGTGTTTAAATCCCCCACTTCCTCAAAAAGGAACTTAAAAAAAACTCAAAAAAAATAAAAAAACTATGTTTTTTAACCTATTGGGGTGATTGGCAAAAAGGCCCACATAATGCCCTTAACAAGGCAAAGCTTTCCAAAAAATTCACCCCAATAAAAAAAACCAAAAAAACTAAAAAAAAAAAAAACCATGGAAACCAAAAAAACTAGGAGTGCCTTTTATAACCAGGACAAAAAAAAGGGATAAAAGGGAAAAAAAAAAAAAAAGTGGTTTGGGTTATATATATTTTATAAATTATTATTTTTATTATAAGATATTAATATATGGCCCACAACCAAGGGGGGGGGAATATTTTAACCCCAGGCCCATAAGGGGGAAAAAGGGGAAGGAAATGGGGGAAAAATGAATGGGAACAATTTTGGCCAATTAAATGGGATTTTGGAAAACAAAAAAAACAAAATAGAGGGGGGAAAAATATATGGGCTAAATTGAAAATAAAAAAGCCCGTCCCAAAAAAAAAAACCCAAAAAAAGGGGGATGGAATGTTTCTCGAATATGTGGAATGGCTAAAAAAAAAAAAAAAACCCCACAAGTGGGAGGGGCACTCCCAGGGACCGGGGGGGAAAAGGAAAAACGAAAAAGGGGCCCCACTGGAATTTAGATTTAAAGGTTGTGAAAAAAAATGGGAAAAAGGGGGAAAGGGGAGGGGAGGGGGAAAAAGGGGGGAGTAGGGAAAGAGGTAAAATTAGCAAGGGTGGGACAGTAAGGAATTTAATTCCAAGGGAACATTTTTAACAAAACTTTTTTCCATAGGGGGGCCCTTTGTAATTTGCCATAACTTTAAACCACGGATATAAAAATAAACTCTGGGGGGATTCAATATTAATACAAAATCACAAGGGGAAATAGGGGATTCCTTGAAATTTAGAATAAAGTTTATTTTCTTTCCCATGTATTGCCAATAAATATTGGCCCAAAAAAAAAAAAAATTACATTTTTACTTTGCCATATGTAAAAAAACTTACAAAAAAAAAAAAAAAAAAAAAAAAAAAATAAAAAAATCAAAATCAAAATAAAAATAAAAGGAAAACACATACTAGGGAATGGAGAAAGGGGGAAAGAAATATCTTTTTTGCGCCACGTTTACCTTTTTCCTTTGGGGAACAGGAGGGGGGAATTAAATTTTAATATGATAAGGGGGAAACTATAATTTAAAAAGGAAACTAATAAAAAATAAAAAAACCTTCCCACTATCCAAATAAGCCTTATTAATTTTCCCCCAATTTTACTTGGGAAAAGGTAAAAAAGGGGCAGGAGGGAGGATCCAAAAAAAGTTTTGAAAAATTCCAAAACTTGGGGGACCAAACTTAATTGAAGAATTTCTTTCTTTCAAAAATTAAAAAAAAATTATATTAAAGTTGGCCCATGGGGGCCCAGGGAATGTAAAGCTTAAGGTGGCTTTTGAAAAAGATTTGCTGGGCTGGGGTTCCAATCTCCCCAATTTTACTTGCAATTAAAAAAAAAAAAAAAAAAACAAAAAAAAAAAAAAAAAAAAAAAACATTTAGGGTTTTTAGAGGGCCAGGCAAAAAAAAGGAACTCACTTTACACCACCACCGATGGGGGTGGGGAATTATTATAACCCCACCCATTATTGGGGGGGGGGAAAAATAAAGGGGGCAGGAGGTTTCCTCTTTTCCCCAAAAGGGAGAACTTAGGGAATGGGGAATTCCAACCCCATTATTATGCAAGCTAATTTATTTTACCACTCTTATGGTTAAATTTATCCAAAAAAAAAAAATAATATTAAGGGGTCCAGGTTATTAATAGAGGGGATACATTTGCATACTTATGTTTATTAGGCAGGCACAATTCACAACAAACAAAAAAAACCAAGGGGGTCCCTTGGGGAACCAGGCTTAAGGTTATTCCTCAAAAACAAGATATGCTAAACTGGAATAAAAAAGGGAAAATTTTGAAATCTATATATTACCACCACAGGGGGGGGGGGGGAAACCACAAAACAGGTTCCAGTTTTAAAAAACAGCCAAGGTTTTATAAAAAGGGGCTCATAAAAAATCTATCTCTCAAAATTTTCAAAAACCAAAAAGCGGAAAATGAAAACAAAAAACTTGGGAAAAAGCAATTTTTTCCTGTTAAAGTGAAAAAAAATAAACCTCCAGGGATAAGTTCAAAGGGGGTCCCATAATATATTTTCCGTAATCATGTGGTTGGAAAAAAAAGCTAAAGAAGAGGAGGAAAAACAAAGGCCCCAGGGCAGGGGAGGGGAATCCTCCAATGAAAAACAATTTAGGGAAATATAAGGAAGTCCGGGGGATGCCATTGGATTGGCACATTTTTGGGGCCTGTAAATTCCCCAAAGGCCTTTTACTTTTGGAGGGGGGGGCTGGAGAAAGGGGGGGAGGGATCCACCAAAATTTAAGGCCCAAAGGCCATTGGAACAAAAAACTTGGGGGGAGGGGGGACAAAAATATAATTCTGTCTTCAAAAAAAAAAAAAAATTAAAAAAATGGGGGGCTTTGGGGGATTTGGTTGGACTCAGGGCGGTTTTAGGAGCGCTTCGCCTAGCCCACGTTGCGTGGGGGCCCCAGGTTGGGTTCGGGATTCCTTACCCAGGGCAAAACCATTGTAAAAACAAAAAATTTAAAAAAACGGGCATTGTGTTAACAAAATAAACACCTAAAAAGCATAATTTAAAATTATTTAAAAAAAAAAAAAAAATAAAAAAAAAAAATGGGTTGGAAGATGAGCCAGGCCCCAGTTTGGTTTACTCTTTTAAGGCCCAGAAGGGGGAATCAACTTAGATATTTTAATTTTCTTCAGGGGCACACCAAAACCACCCCACAATCTGGGGGCCGGGGCAACATAGAGGAGGTCGTGGGAAAGGACCAAAAATGGGCAAAAGGGAAAAAAGGGGGGGACTTTTAGGGGGGATGAACGGGGGGGGACCCAAAGGGGGGAAGGCAATTCTGGGAATATTTAAAAAGTTTTATTTCAAAAAATTATGTTTTTTTGTTATGTTGGCATTTGTTTTATGAAAAAATAAAAACATGGTCACAAAATTGGACAAACCCCAAGTATTTCTGGTATATAAAATTATTATTGTTTTTGCAACCAATTAAAAAAACAACAATTAAAATTTTACAAAAAAACAGGGATTTAGAATCGAAGGATCGAAAGAAGGCATTTCTAAATTACTTTAAAATATGTAAAAACAATAAAAAAAAACCCAAAAGCTGGGTTTTTTTTGCAGGGGTAGGTTTTTGCCATTGGCCTTGGTAAAATCACAAAGCGGGGGGACTTTTGGGGAGGGGGGCTTAATGGGGGACAGGAACGGATAACTCAAACCAAGGTTCCAAAAAAGGCCAAGCTTTAGGCAAAACTTAGGTGAAGGCACTATGGCAAAAAAAACTCAGGGTCACCCAAACCCATGTTCTTCTATAATAAAAAATAATAATCTTTTTAAAAAAAAAGGGGGGCTGGGGGGAAATGTGGGGGCTCAGGTTGGGTTTTAGGAGTTTGCCCCTGGGGGTTTTTTCAATTTTCCCCCCAGTTTAACCAAACAAAAAAAACCCAAAAACAAAAAAAAAAAACCCCTCACAACAAACAAAAACAAAATACACCACACTAAAAAAACCAGTTATTTTAACAATTTCTCTTGGGTTTTTAATTATAAAAGGGATTTTTTTATGCCATGGAAAAAAAAAATGTTTTTACTGGCGGGGCTTTATATGGTTTAAAAAAGGCCAAAAAAAAAAAACAAATTAGAAAAAAACAAAATCCCAAATTTTGTCTTTTTTACCAAACATGTTGAAGGTGGATATAAGGGCTCAAAATTTTGCAAAATTAACATTTTCATTGATGATGGATAAAAAATATTTAATTATTCAGGGGTATAGAAAAGGGAATTGGAAAAAAGGGGATTTGATACTTCCTTTTCCCCCCCAACCCCCACCAAGTTACTTGGGATATGTATGACTAAAAAAACTGGAGGGGGAATAGCTTTTTATTTACTGAGTCTATAATTCCCCCCAAGGGCCTGGTTTTTTGATTTTTTTGAGGGGGGGGGAGGGGGACAGGGTTCTTCCCTTTAAATTTTGCTGAAGGGGGCCTTGGCTTGGCTTTGGAATTTTTAATTATTCATCTTCTGCCTCAAAAGGCTCTGGGACTTGGAGTTGGTTGGGGGATTTACTGGCATTGTTGCCCCCACAAAAGCCCCTGGGAATTCATTTCTCAAAACCTTTTTGGAAAAGAAAAAAACATAAAAAAAAAAAAAAAAAACTAAAATTATAGGATATAAAAGTGTAAGGATTGAATCCTTGATTAAAAAAAAAAACAATTCCCCATAAATTGGGGAGGTTATTACCCAAAAACATTTCACTTTTTGGAAAATTTTCCTTCCCCAGGAATATTTCTTTCCTTCTTCTGATGGGGATATGTTTTACCCTTTTCCACTTTTAAACCAAACCAGCTGGTTTTTTTGGAAATCAGAGAGAGGGTTTAAAAAAACAAGACTTTCCAATGGCCACAAAGGCTTAATTAAATTCAAATTTTTCCCTGGGGGGGATATTGGGAAAAAATTTCATTATCTAAAAGGGGGAATCTTAACCCCAATAAATTCTTAATTTTTTTCTCCCTTTACGTAAAAAATAAAAAAAAAAAAAAACTTTAAAAGGAAAACAGATTAATTCTTACCAGTGGTGGGAAACCTAGGGGGGAAAACCAAAGAACTAAAAACAAATCAGTTTGGGGACAGGGGGGGACCTAAAGGAAATAAAAGAGGTTAAAAGCAGGAAGAAAAAAGCATTAAACCTTTCCTGGTTTTCTCCCCAGGTGGGTTTTTTGGCCTTTCTGGTTTTTTCCAAATTCTTGGTTTCTTAGGGGAAAATCTAAAAACTTTTGTGTTGTGTTTCTTTGGAATTTCCCTTACCACCATGGGGGGGGGGGACTCTCTTTCCTAAAAAAAAAAAAAAAATTTGGCCCCTTTGTGGAGTATTTAGGGTGGATTTTTTCTAAATTTCCATCTTTTTCCAACCACAAAAAAAAAAAATTAACTGTTTAAAAAAACATTGGTTTTTATTCTTTAAAAAAGAAAAACAACCTTGTGGGTTTTCCACTTTTATCCAATTAATTGGGAAAAAAAAAAAAAAAAGTTAATTATTTTATTAATGGGGGAACAAAAAAAATTAAAAAAAAAACGGTTGGGAACTGAAAAAAACAACAAAATATAAAAAAGGGTTACCTACACTAATAATTGCCAACCAGTGGATTTGTAAATGGACCCCAACAAAAAATAACTGGTTTTAAAAAAAAAAAAAGGATTGGATAAAATACATTTTTCCAGGAGCAGAAAAAAAAAACCAAGCCAATTCCCCTTTTTACTTTGGGGTGGATAAGTTAAGGCCATGGCAAAGCAAAAAAAAACTTTTCATTATGGACATTTAAATTGTTAGGAAAAATAATTAATGAGGGGGAAAACCAAAGCGCCACCTGAAAAATTTAAAAAAAAAAACATTAATATAAAAAATGGGGCCATTTTCACCAAATGTAGAAAATTAAAGTATTTAAAAAAATGGACAAACAATAACCCCATGGGGACCTTTTAAAAAAAAAACAAAAAAACCCCCACCATCAATGGGGGGAAACATTTTTTGCTTTGAAAAACCCATTTTGCAGGGAAAAAAGTTTGATTTGATGGTGGGGAATTCAATTTAAAATTAAAATCAGGCTTTGCAAAAAAATTTTTTCTTGGTTTAAATGGGGCTTATTTTAAATCTTTGAAAAAAAAAAAAAAAAAAAAACCCCATGGGGGCATTTTTTACCATTTTTCAGGTTGGCTTGGGTTTAGGGGTTCAGGGAAGGAAATTTTGGGTTGGTATGGAAAAGGATAAAAAATTTTTTTTTTTTCTTTTTTTCCTCTGGGAAAAAACTACAGGGTCAAGGAGGGGGGGACCCCACAGGAAAAAAAAAAAAAAGGGATCTTGGGACTCACCTAAAATTTTAGGGGGAAACCTTATTAAATTACCAATTTTTGGGTTATTTTGGGGGAAACCAGGGGCTTGGTTAAGCCTAAAAGATATTTTTTACTGGTTAAGGTAAAAAAGCTGGTTGGCAAAAAAGGCTTGAAAACTGTTATGAAATACACAATTTTAAAAATTTTTAAAAAGGGGGAAAAAAAAATGGGGGGAAAAAACACATAAATATTTAAAACCACAAAAAAAAAAAAATACACCCACACTTTTTATTAATGGTAAGTTTGTAACATTTTCTGAGGCCAGGGGGGTAAGGGTATATATTGAAAAAAACCCACAAGGGGGGGGGAACCTAATTTGGACTTTCCCTTCCTTTAAATTTACATTTCTTAAAAAAGCCCACCCAATTTTAAATGAGTTAAAGATTGGCGCAATGGTGTGCATTATAAATCACTATATGCTCTGATTAGGAAAAAAAAAAAAAAAAGTTGGGGCAAAAAGAGAAGCCAAAGGCTTGTAAAAAACTGCCTTTTTAGTTGGTTATTTTATTTTTTAAAATAAAAATTTATGGCTCTTGTGTGGAAATAGAATGGGACAAAAAACCCATGGTTAAAGTTTTATAAATATCCCAAATAAAATTGGAAAAAAAAAAAAAAAAAAAACAAACAAGCCATTTTTCAACACACATTTCAATAAAAAAAAACAGCAAGGCAGCTTAAAAAACTTTTTAAAAAAAAAAAAATATAAAAAATATTAAAAAAAAAAAATTTTCATAAAACCACCACCAACTGAGAGGAGTTTTTACTCCAAGAGAAGAAATAAAAAAAAGGAGAGGGGTTTCAAGGGGAAATTTCCCAATTTTTTTCCTGAGGAAAAAAAATAAATGGTAAGATTAACCAAAATTGACTATTAAGGGCTTTCTTATTTGAATATAGAGGAATTAAAAAAAAAAAAACCATGCAAAAAGAAAACAACATAACCCAACCAAACTGAGATCCAAAAAAAAATGATTAGGTGTTCAATTTGGCTATTTTAAACCCCCAATATTGATTGGGAATGGAAAAATTATTTACTTCACAGGAATTTTAAACTTTACAAACAAACCATATTCCACAAAAAAATTTATAAAGGGAAAAAATTTTTTCCTTCCCTTTTCCTTATTCTATTTAAACTACTATTAAAAAAATATTGAATTGGAAAGGGGGGGGCATTGGCTTCATTTGCTTTAAAATTGATAACTTGTAAAAAAAACTGTTATTGTGAAAATTTTCTGATTAACATTCCCATGGTTAAAAGGGGCCCTGGCTGGTAGGTAAAAAAAAAAACAAAATTTAAAGGAATTAAAAAAACAAAAAAAAAATCTATTAAATAAGGGAAATGTGTGATTTTTTCCCTATAGTTTGTTAAATTTTTTGGGGGGGCTTATTTT
This sequence comes from Tamias sibiricus, assembly GCA_025594165.1. Taxonomy (NCBI): domain Eukaryota; kingdom Metazoa; phylum Chordata; class Mammalia; order Rodentia; family Sciuridae; genus Tamias; species Tamias sibiricus. Next base: position 14,337 of record JAKELJ010000478.1, read on the forward strand.
CTAAAATATTTTTTTTTTTTTTTTCTTTACAGGTTTGGGGTGTAATGGAAGGGGTCTAATTTTTTTTTGGGATGGGGTAAAACCCATCACCCCATAAAAATTGTGAAAGGCAAAAAAAGCAAACCTGTTAGATTTTTTTTTGGAAAAAAAATGACAGGTTATACTTTTTAATTAATTAAAAAAAATTTTTACAAAAATGTTTGTGTGCAAAAGGAAAAAAAAAAAAAAACCACTCTTATTTTCTTTTCCAGAAAAAAAAAAAACTTTTGTTTTTCCCTTTTGCTTTTGCTTTTTCTTTCTTCTTTCTTCTTTTTTTTTTTTTGGGGGCAGAGAGGATTTTTAACCTTACGGGACTGGGATAAAAAAACCAAGGGGGGGCAAACGTTTTACCCATTTGAGCAAATAAACAAAAAAACATCCCCATGGGCCACCTTTTTTATAATTTTTTATTTCTTGAGAGAAGGGGGGGGGACAGGTTCTTGGCTTTTGGTCCACTTTAGGGGGGGACTTTGGGTAAAAGTTTGCGGGCCTTCGGTCTTGGGGGGAAAGCCCATATCTTGGAAAAACACCTCCTGGGGGACCTTTCCAGCCTCCCCTACTTTGCTTGGGATTTTTGGCAGGGGGGCATGGTGGGGGCACAATGGAGGCGTTTGGCGCCCTAGAACCCTTTTGTTTTTTTCCTATTTTCCCCAAAAATAGGCCTTGCACAGGCAACCACATTTTATTATATTCCTTCCCATTTTTTCAAGGAGAAAAAAAAACATTTAGGGGAGTTTTTTTACTTGTTTAAGGGGGAAGGAAAAAATTAAAAAAAAAAACAAAACAAAAAAAAAAAGGGAGAAAAAGAAAAAAAAAGGAATTTTGCCCTGTTTATGTGGACCTCCCCAGTTCCAAAATCTGGAAAAAAAAAAACAAAAAACAAAACCTTTAAAAAATCAAGGGTCTTTTCCAAAATTTTTTTTTGGGTTTGACATTTAAAAAAATATTAACCACAAGGTTCAAAAAAAAAAACTAGCTTGTTTTTTACAGGTAAAAAAAATTAGCCACAATTAACAATATTTTTCTAGTTTTTAAATTATTTAAGGTTTTCTTAAATAAATGGGAAGGAGGGGGGGGGGAGGAAAAAAAAATTTCATTATTTCCAATTTTAACACGGTCCTTTTTCTAATCCTTTTTTATTTGTTTTATTTATTTGATTTAAAGATGTTTTACCACCAATTGTTTTGGGCTTCTCTTGTTACGTGGTTTGCTGTGAGGGAAATTGAAAAAACCCTGGCCGTTTTTGCCCACGTGCTTAGGTCGGAGCGGCTCTACCGCTGAGAGGGGGGGCCAACAAACCCCCCTGCCTCCAAAAATTTTTTTTCTTATTCTAATTAATTCTTTTGGGAAGATAAATTAAAGTTCATACTTCTTTAAATTTCAAAACAATATATCTGGAAAATTTTGTTTCTAAAAAAAAAAAAAGTGCATTTCAAAATTAAAAACACCCAGTCTACCCAAAAGACAACCATTTTTATAAAAATGGCCAAAATTAACAATTTTTAAAAAAGCTTGGGGACTTTGGGGGGGCCACCTGGAAACAAAACATTCCTTTTCCTCCCCCCCAATTTGAAAACTTATTTTTTTTTTCATTGGCTTTGAAACTTTTCTAAAAAAAAAAATAAAGCTTTCGGTTATCAAAAAAATATTCTTAAAAAATTATAACATTTTTTTTTTTTTGAGGGGGAAAGCCTTAAAAGGCTTTTTGGGGGTTTTTATGTCTTTTCATTAGGATTTCATATATTCAATTGTGTGGCCCATATATATATACCCATGATGAAGGGACAACTAAAAAACTTAAAAAACCTAAACCCTAACCTTTAATATTATAAAAAAAAGGTATTCAAAAAAAAAACAATTTTATGCAAGGGGAAACATTTTGTTTAAAAATAATAAATGACCAGTTTCTGGCTTTAAGGTAAGATTTTTTTCAAAAAATACTACAGAATTTCAAAAAATCAAAATAAACAAGAAAAAAAACTGGTAGTTTTGGGGGTTGGGCATTTTTATAGGCAATAAAAAACTGAAAAAATCTAAGTTACTTTCATTTTCCCAAATTCCATTAAAAAAAAAAAAAAAAAAGCCAGGGAGAAGAATGGGAGGGCAAGGATTAAAAATTTTTCCAGAAGAAAAAGGTTATTTGGCAAAACCATTACCCCAATGATTGGGCTTTTTTTTAAAAGCAAAGGGGCATAAAAATCCATTTTTTTTTTGTATGCCCCAAAATAATGGCTTGGTTATTCTCTTTTTGGTATTAATCAACCCAAAAGCCATTTAAATTTCAAATTATAAAAAAAGTTTTTGGAAAAAAAACAGTTTAAGTTATTAATTTGTATTTATTTTTATTCCTTTCCTACCTTATTTTGTTATTCATATTATATTAAAATTGGAAGTTGGGGACCAATTGAGAGGGTTAGGGGGGGATCCAATAATAATTTAAACAATTTGGAGGTATATTAATTTTCAAATGTTATTTTTTTTGGTTTTTTTTCAAAAAAGCCCACCCAAATTAAATTAAAAGGGGGGGACTTCATCACAATAAGGTTTGGGGGGGTTTCTAAAAAGGAGAAAAATAATGTTCAATAAAAAAAAAAAACTTTATTTTCCAATCCTAATATGGTTAAGGAGAGTTACCAGTTTACATTTTCCATAAATATGTAATGGGGGTTTTACCACTTTGTTATGGATTAAAAAATGAGAGGTTTGCTATATTCAGGAAAAAAAAAAAAAACAATTTTTTTCATCTATAAAAATATTGTGTCCTATTGGGGGACCACCAAGGGGACCAAAAAAAAATAGGACTTTTTTAAAAAAAACACACACAAAAAAAAAAATGTTTTTATTGGTTTTTTCTTCAAAAAAATTTTCTTTGGCATTTGGCAAGCATTTTCCCATGGGGCTTATTTCAAGAGGGGCTATTTGTAAAAAAAATGGGTTATTGCCTATTATTTAAAAACTTCCACTTGCTTTCCATTAGGGAAAATATAAATTTTTATTTTTTTTCTTTATAATTAATTTATAGGATATTGATTGTTTAGGATTTATATTTTTTAAAGTGGAATTATCGGGGTGCTTATAAGAGTGGTGGGGGGGACATTTAAAAAAAAAACTTTTTTTCAAGCCCCACTGAAAAATTTGGTATCTAATCTTTTTCCCTTCTAATGGGAAATTTTAAGGGGGAAATAATTTACCTTTTAAAGGCAAAAAAGGTTTTAAACCCACAAAAGGGAACAAGGAAAATTCTAAATAAACGCAAAAAATAATAAAATTTAACAATATTTTTTTAATCATTTCCAGGGTTTTTCAAATAAGAAATTTTTATGTGTGTATACATTTTTAAACAATTTTAAATATAAAAAATATATTTCAGGTTTTTAAAGAAAAAATTTCAAAAAAATTTTAACAATTTTAATAAACAAAATAATTAAAAAAAGTATTAATTCCCCTTATAAAAAAAGGATTTATTTATTCTTAAAAAAGGGAGTTTTCCCAAATTGGGGGAGTTAAAAAAAAATTAGCATGGGCTGATTGGACTTTAAAAGATGGGAAGGTGCACCAAAAAAATGTTTCCAGGTAAATAAGGGGGGAAAAGATTTTTTTTTTTTTTTACCAAATTATTTTGAAACTTTGGCAAAAAAGGGGGGGGCAAAGGTTCAATTTTATAATTTTTTAAAATATAATAACAAACCACCAATGGAAAAAATACGCAAATTTTCCTTTAAAAAATTTAAAAAATTTCCTTTTTGGGGTTTAGGGTTAGGGGGGAGTGGCTTATAGGCTTTTAAAGCACATTGTGGAAGGAATGGCACCTGGGTTTCAATTTCTCAAAAAGCCAACCAACCATATTAAAAATAAAATAATAAAAAAAATTTAAAAGGGTATTTCTTAGCTACACTAAAACTAAAAAAAAATAAAAAAAAAAAAAAAAAAAAACCAAAAACCATTTTAAAAATTTCCTGTATATCCTTCCAATTTTAAAAAATAAAAAAAATGCCATAATAATATTCTCCTGAAAGGGGGGCAAATGTGCGCTGGGGGGGTTTTTTAAAAACTTTTCCAACTTTTACTACGAAACAAAAAAATAAAAAAAAAACTTTTTTGCTAGGGGCAATAAATATGGTTGGGGGGGGACCTAAAACAGAAAAGGTTAAAAGGGTAAAAAATCTCCAAAAAAAAATATTTCCTTTGACTGGAATAAAAAAAAGCTTAAGCTTAAAAGCTTTGCTAATCAGGGGGACTTTCTCTTTTTAAAGAGCAGGGGCCATTAGGTTTTTAACACCCCAAATTAAAGAAAAAACTTAAATCTCCCAAATTTTTATGGAATAATAAAGGGGCCACTAATTCACCAAAAATTTTTACATTTTTCAAAAAATATTTAAAAATCTTATTTGGGGCTGGTTTTAACCAATTGGATAATAAAAATTGCAATTTTGGCTTTCCAGTATTAGATTTACTAGCTTAAGGACATTTCTTCTTGGGAGGTAAATAAGGGAATGATCCAGTTTTGGCATTTTTTTACTATTTAAACCAGGGGAAAAAGAATCTGATTGAAAAAAAACCTTTTTAAAAAAAAAAAATCTTAATAATTAACAATTTTTCCTAAATTAAAAACTTTTTTTTCCCAAATTTTTTCATTGGGCATCAAAAGCTCTACTTGGGGAATGATGGGGAACTTTCATCGTTCCTCTCACAAAAAACAACAAGCTAAATAAAAAAGGGGCATAAATCCACTTAAAGAAAATCCAAAAAAAAAAAAAATTAAAAAAAAAACAAAAAAAAAATGGGTTTTCAAAAAAATTATTTAGTAGAAACATAATTAAAATAAGGGCAAAAAAATCTGGAGGGGGGGGACCTCTACTAACTAGTATTTTAGCTGTTTGCAACCATAAAATTTTTACACCAATTTTCAAAACTATTTAAAAAAAAACACCTTTCAATATAAAATGCTGGATTGGTGGGTTAAAAAACATGAAAAAATTAATAACCATGTAATTTTGATAGAACAGAAATGGAGGCCAGCCAATCTTATTGGGCTACGAGAAGGCAGTTAATTATGTCATAAGAAGAATATGAAGTACTAAATATACTTTTTTCAGGACTTTTTGAGGAATTATCCTTAGTACTTATGAGTAAACAAATTAAAACAAGTGAAATTCAGGCAAAGTGGTGCTGTACGTAAATGGTATTTCTTAATTCCCATTCTCCCTCCACCACCATCACTCCCACACACACAACACACACACACAGAAACACACCCACACACAAATAAAATGGGGCCCATTGTATTGATTTATATTGTTTTTTCACGTTCTTGGAATTATTGGTTATACTAAAAACTAAAACTAAACTAAACTAAGCCACTACTTGGTATAGAATATTAATTGAAAGGTTCACAAATAAAGTAAATTATATCCCAAATCAGAAGAAAGCTTTCTCTGGCCATGTTTGCTGTTCAAGGGCATGCTACTACGAAACAATCAGTAAAGTGTTATCAAGTTATCTAAATTAATTCATCTCAATATATTCATCTCAATATACTGAAAATATATTAAACAGCTAAATTTAAATTTCATTTACAAATAAAATATAAAATACAATTTTGAAAGTATCTTGAATATTTTATGAACACTGAATCTTATTTTATGATCAAAAGAAAAAAATACTGCAAGAATGAAATATATTGTTTCTAAATATATTATTTACATACCTTCTTTAGAGCAAAATCACACATCTGAAATACAAACAAGTAAAATTTAAAATTCTGTCCTCCATCTTAATTTAAAAATATGCAATGCTTAGATATTTCATGTTTGACAAACTGCTCAAAATCTTTTTATTGCTAGTCTAATAAATAAAACATTTTGATAGATTATGATGTTTCCTGCACTTTGATTTTTGAATTTATGTGGTGTTAAGAATACTAACTTGAGTTACTGTAGTATATTATATAAGTGTTTAGGGGATTTGAATTTAGCAGCTTCCTGTAAAGATTTTAGAAATATGAAGTCATATAAAACTCAATATAGCATCTGTTTCAAGCTACTCATATGACATTCTCAAAAAATATTAAAAGAAAGCCCATGGGTTTTTTTTAATATTCTGTGGGTGGCAAAAAGCTATGACAGACACTATATCAAATTTTAAGAAAGAAAAAACGACTGTTATACTTCTGCTTTAGCTAACTGTCAAAGCAGCTGTGATGTTTCTTCAAATAATAGCTGAAATTTTGCTGATAATAAGAGTTGTTTTGCATAATTGATAGTAAAAATTTATCCAGGTGTATATTTTAATTTAGTGCTGGTGTGCTTTAATAACTTTGTTTATTATATATCCTGAGAATTATGTGACATTCCTTAATGTACAAAATTAATACAAAAGTATTTTCCAATCATTCCAGGCTTCCAATAAATATTTACCTGGATGGTTTAGTTATTACCAAAATGTTGTAAACCAGAAAAAATGAACTCAATTCTTTACTTAAATTAATAGTTCTCCTTTATCTTTCTATGCTAATAGCTTTCTTAACAATTTTTCCATGAAATGCAATATGTGAGGGAGTTAAAAAGGCAATATTCATGATGGTTAATTCTTATATGGATCTTTCTAGGCAGATTTATTTCTTTAGAATAAAGTTGTCAAACAAGATAAGTGATTCATAAAAAATAAACAAATTTTAGTGCTGGCAGAAATTTGGAAAGTCTTAGTACTGATATTTTCCACTAAAACTCTGCAAACTGGAGGAGGGTAGTGGTGATCATGAATGGAAAGAAATTGGTCATAAAGGTTATAACCAGTACTTCTGAAAAACCATTTATTAAACATTATGACGAAACATTTTTTACATAGGCAGTCACTGAAAATTAGAATATAGTATATGCAGTCAGAAGAGTTCTGTTGCTGTTAAACAGTTATGCTTTATGTTAATTCCACTGATGATTGTTGCATTAAAAATTAGTTAAGAAAAAGTTTATGTTCAGTTCAGCTGCTCTTGAGTCAAGTGTTGCTCATAGAGTTGTGTTGTTATAATTAATAATGCTGCTGCCTCAGCAGCCAAAGTAATAGGAAAAATGTTCATGTCACTAGAATAAATAGAGCAGTCTCTTTCAAGCTAAAAAGGTATTCACGCCAATCGGGAGGTCATCACTCTAGACTTGGCATAACTACACAAAGAAAGAAAGTGTTTGAAAATTTTAAAAACTGAAATGCATACTCTATTTAAGTCGTAAGCTCAGTACTACAATATATTACTTCAGTGATCAAACATTCAGTTACCATATTAAGTGGAATTTTTAATGATAAGGATTCACTTAAAATCAATTAGGGAGTAATGTGGGAAATGGCTTTCTATTTCATCTTGAAGATACAGTTTTGGCAGTTTTGGAGTTGAAAGACTACAGAAAGCAGGTAACTTCACCTTACCGTCCTTAAACTTAAGAATTGATAAATAAACTACAGGCCAGTCTTAAAATCACGGTGTCAAAAATTTCTATACACATCTATTATACTGCAAGCATCTTCTAAGGAGAAACTAAGAAGTTAGGCTTGATATGAAGTAAACTAAGTTCTAGATATAAACCATATATCTATGTTATAACACTCTTGGCCTAATATCCTCTTTCAAATTCATTAGTAAAGAATACACACAATGTCATTTGTCTCAAATGTTTCTTGGTCGAGCAACATTCTTGTCCTCAAAAAGGGCTTCTGATCAATAAAGGAGATGTATACTTGTTGAAAACACTGAAAGCTTGGTTCAGTCCTTGCAGAATTGCTATAATTTCTTTATATATTCCTTTATTGTTAGGCGATAATTACAGGTTTCTCTCGCCTCAAAAAAATTATAAAAGTAGATGACGATGATCATAAAAACTTTGGACTGTGAAAATTTAATGCAAACTTATTATTGCCAGACTGGTGACACACACCTGCAATCCTATGACTCAATAGGTTTGAGGCAAGAGATTAAAGTTGAGGTCACTCAGTAGATACTATCTCAAAATAAATAATTAAGGGCTGGTGAATTGCACCTTCAGTGGTAAATAGTCCCTACATTCAATCCTAGTATTAAATATAATTACATAAAATAAAATTTATTGTTATTTATAGTTAAAATGTTACATTTATATTAAAATAATTATAAAATGTTGTCTGTAATTTTGTTACTTAATAATTTATTTAACCCGCCAAGTCTGAGACACATATAAAAACCTGTTAATAACAGTAAAGAACAAAGATCCAAGGAAGAAAGAGGTTTTTGCCCTTAAAAACTTGAAAGAACCCATATCTCCCTCAGGTTGTTTAATACTTACCCTTCTCTGTTAAAGCACAGCAAGATGAATGTGCCATGGTTGTCCTTATATTGAACTAAGGGTGAGGGTATTAGAGAATTCAGCTGTGTCATACACCCTTTCATATCCTGTTTATTTGCAAAGATAAGGACTCGCAAGCTTCCTTAAATCCTGCAATCAATAAAAAAATATCCCTATTATGTGAGATATTATTAGTCAAACTAAAAGAATGAAGTAAGAAGTGAAAAATATACCCAGCAGAACAGTTATATTAGAATGCCCTACTTTAAAATGATCAGGCACTAATAATTTAATAAAATTTTTCTTGAATAAAAAATAATCTCAATCACAATTTAGTGGCTCAGTCTAACAAAGACAGATAACACTATACAGATATTTAAAGTTATTTCTCTTATTTTTGAGGCATGCAGAGAGTTAAATTAAAATTAAATATACAGATGGTCTTGGTGGTACACAGATTTATCCAGCAGCTGAGGAGGATGGGGCAGGAGGATTGGGTTTAAATAGCTAGCTTCAGGCAACTTAGGGACTATGAACTCAGTGGGACCCTATCTTTATTTTAATATAAAAATAGGGATTAGAGTTTTGGCTAAGTGGTTAGTGCCTCTGAGTTCAATCCCTTGTACCAAAAAAGAAGATAGAAAGAAAAAAAATCCAGATCTCAAATACTGACAAATTTATGAGCAATATTCTTAATGGGTAATTCTGGCGGTAGGATGCCAAATATACAGAACTTCTCAAAATATTTAATGTACATTAATGGTGGTGGGAGGCTGGGGCATCTAGTCAACGATTTAGTAGTCTTCGTTAAAAATTCAGTGACTTATTAATGTTCACTACAGCTATGTTTTTATATCAAAAACACTGGAAATGACCTAAATAGTTTTTTAACAGAAGGACCGGGATAACTGTGGTTTATTCATACAGTGGAATACAATGTCACTGGTACAAGGAATGAATTAATTGTAAAATATATAGCATGGCTAAATTTTAATGTTTTGAGGAAAAGAAGTACAAGTAACAAAAAAGATATATACATTATAATTTATAAAAGGTTTTAAAGAACATGGAATATGATTATTTCCTCAAGTGAGATACAGTAAAACATACTATTAGTATAAAAATAAGAAATAACAATCACTACTTTTTAGGAGTATGGCATCTGTGAGAGAAAGAAAATTGGATCAAAAGGATTCATAACAATTCATTTGTAAGAGGAGTGAACGGGATTATGGGGGTAGGAAGGACAGTACAATGAATCAGCAATTATTACCCTATGTACATATTTTCATATCAAGTACAACCAGTAGTAATGAGATATTTATACTTCCATTTATGTTTTATGTGGTCAAAATGCAGTCTACTTGGCATGTATAACTATTACCAACAACAAAAAAAGAACTTACTTAGTGATCTCATATTATTCCATTAATAATTGTTAAAGATCATAAACTGTTGGGGATAATGACTAATAGTTTTTATTTTTTTATATTCTCGCATTTTTAATACCTTATTCTAAGGAAGGCATAGTAATTTCAACTTTGATATCACTGCAGGAAACAGTAGTAGCATATAATTTTAATATGTTAGGCTTTTTTGTTGCAAAAGTAATGAAGTTTTTGATGTTTCAGATTTTCCAATTTGAATTCATGACTTTCATTTTGTTGGAGTTATAGATTTTCATTGCTGTTCTGATTATCGATAATATTTTCAACGTTGTCCATGGTGATATTTTCTTTTTTGCACATCACGAATTTTGTTAGTTTGAGCTTTTCTTCATTAGATTGGCTACGGTTTATCAATTTTATTTTTTTTTCAAAGAACAATGGTTTTGTTTCATCAATCTTTTGAATCTTCTACTCAATTAAATAGAAAATCATGAAGTGGTTCAACAAATTTCTAGTGAAACAGGACCTACCACGCTGAATCAAGGGATTTAGATAAATTAAACAGATAATTTTAAGCAATTTCAAGGCATCAAAAGGCTGAAGTAGCAAAGACTAAGTCAAGCCAGATGGCCTTCTCAGCAGAGGTCTTTACAAGACTTCAAAGAAGAACTTAATCTATTTTCCTCAAATTATGCCAATGAAATAGAAAAAGGAGAAATCCCTTCCAATCGCTTTCTATGAGATTACTATCACCTTAATACAAAAAAAACCAGACAAAAAGTACACGAATCAAGGAAAGTGATAATTTCAGACCAATATCCTGATGAACTACAGATAAAAAAAATTCTTAAAAATAATGGCAAATGCTACAATAAACATATTTAAAAGTTAATGCACAACGATCAAGTGGGTTCCACTCTCCAGGTATGCAATGGTTGGTTCAACATACAGAAACATTTAAAAGTGATCAACAGTCTTAAGTCAAGAATAACTGATTATCTCAATAGGTTGCAGGAAAAGCATCTGATAATTTTCAGCATAAATTCACGATTCAAACACTAGAAAACTATGGATTAAAGGGGACTACCTCAACATTAAAAAGCTGATCAATGCTAACCAAGGCCAACATCATTCAAATGAAGAAAACATTGAAAGCATTACCTTAAACTCTGGAACAAGGACAGGGATGCCTTCTTTCACCACCCTATTTGATACTGTCCTTGAAACCAGCAGGGCATTTAGACAGAAAAAATTAAGGAATATGAATAGGGAAAGAAGATTTGCCAATGACATGATCCTGTATATCATAGAAGACCCAAATAAACTCCCACCAAAAAAGGCTTCATAAAACTCATAAACTATTCCAGCAAAGTAGAGGGTATTAAATCAACACCCATAAATCAATCTGCATTCCAATAATAATGATGCATCAGCTGGAAAAGACCTCTACAATGAAACTAAAAACACTAAAGAAGAAAGAAATTGAAGAAGACCTCAGAAAAACGAAAGACCTCCTTGGATGGGCAGAATTAATTTTGTCAAAAAGGCAATAATACCCAAAAAGCACTATAGAGATTTAACAATATTCATATGCACCGTTGTTCCTAGAATTGTTAAAAGCAGTCATGAAATTCATTTGAAAACCAAGAGGTCAGAATAGCCAAAAAATCCTTAGCAAGAAAAGTGAAGCGGAGGTATCACAATACCTGCTGAATTATACTATAGAGCTTGTAGTAACAAAAATGGGCATGGCATGGCACAAAAAAACAGACATTGAAGAATCAAAGGAATATGAAAACAAGGAAAACTACACTTAAATACAGTTACCTCATACTTGTACATGAGGCATAAACTTAATTGGAGAAAAAGACAGCTTCTTAACAAATGGTTCTGACAAATAATGGATAATCCATACGTAGCAAAATGAAAATTAAACTCTATCTCTCACCCTGTGTAAAATGCAATCAAAGTGGATCAAGGACCTAGGAATTAGCCACAGACCCTGGGTCTACT
>JAKELJ010000479.1:0-26083 GCA_025594165.1 Tamias sibiricus
AAAAGCCCAGCTGGAGGACGCAGCTGGCAAAGATTTTGTCCGCACACTGTAGGGCCTCTACTTCTTTGCTTCTTCAAAATTGTTTTCTATTGATATAAACCTTTGTAAGATTGAATGCCATCCAGTTTATTGATTTTTGGTATTGTTTCTTGAGCTTATCTTTTTATTTGTCAATGAAAATCAACATAAGTATAATTCCAGGATAATGAAAATTTTCTTTTTTGCTTTCTAAATTACATAGTATTTATTTCTCATTTCATGTATACATGTGAACTTATATAAATACCAATATGTAAATATTCACATCTCTATATGTGCAACATATTATTTGTGAATATTGCACATTTAAAGATGCATGTGTGGGTGTTACCTCTGGGTGGGACCACCGCGCGGAGAGCCGATGAGCAGTGCAGGCAAATGGAACAGACCCAGGGTGAGCCTTTGGCTCAGCTCTCTGAAACACCCCTCCCACCGCCCCCCTGCTTTCTTTGTCCTATCTTAGACACGCAGCTGAATGGCATCAGGCCATGCCCACAACCAGTCAGACCACCAGCAACTGGTGAGTAAGGGTCACTGTGATTTGGGCTGTGCTCAGTGGTTCAGAGCCTTCAAGATATAGGTGGGGTCTTGTGTGGACCTGCAGGGGTCCCAGAATATATGGGTCAGCACTGATGTCCCTGTTCCCTTGGTCCCACATTTACAACCTCAAGGCCAGAGGGATTAAACAGTGGAGAACCTCATCCGCATGGGTGTGGCTGGCTTTGGAGGGTCCTGGTGGTCCTCGGGGTATCCCTGCTTGTTTCAGGCTCAGCAACAGCCAGAGAGGGGAACCCAAAGATGCAGTCCAAGGAGGTGAACCATTAGAGAGAGCTGGTGCATCTCTCTGCAAAACGGAGCTTGGGCCACACATCTGATAGCCTCCCCGGAGATGGTGGGAGGACGTGTGGGTGTGCTTCGGGAATAGGTATGGCCTAGAATGCTAGAGTTGGACGTGGCCTCCAAGGGAAGCAGCCTGGGTTATAGAGGCTGTGGAGATCCCCCCCTAGTCCCTCCTCCTCCGCTCGAACCCCAAGACACAACCGTGCCACCACTCAGCCCAGGATGTACACACGTGATTTTGGCCCTCCTTCTGTGGCCGTGTTCCTGTGACACACTATTAAATATTAGTAACCACATCTCCTGATATGTATGATTGAATCTCACTTCTCTCTAAACATGGATTTGAGTATTAACCTGGGGGTGGAAGGGAAAAAATCAGAAAAAGATTTCCCAACTTCAGAAGAGGAGGCCCACACGTGATATGTGGCACCCCCTGTGGGCCCCAGAGGCCCCTGACCTTCACCAGGTGCCCACTCTTGGATATCCCCAAAGACAACCATTGCTGGCATTTGCTGAAGACCAGCTTCAGCAATTGATGTATAAAGTTCTTCCCGATTAATGCTGAAGGGAATGTAGACAATTAATTAATATATATAATCCACACACCAAGCCCAGTTGGTAGAAATCCTCCTACTGTTCTGATTTTACATTTCTCAGTATGGCTTTTTTATTATACATCCCAACAAGCACAGTAATATCACATTTATTTTTCTTAGGGAGGTAACATAAAGGAATTTCAGTAAAGAAGAGATTAGCAATAAAGGATTTCCAGAGAATTAACTATACAATAAAAAATTTCCAGTAATTGATTATAGGGGGTTACACCAGGTTTCCAGTAATTGAGCTCAATAAGGAATTTCAGGAATTAGCCATGATAAAGGAATTTCCCAGTAATTAACTATAAAGGTTACAGTAAGGAATGTTAGGAATTAACTATAATAAAAGTAAGTTTCCAGTAATTAACTAGTAAACAGGTGTTTCAGGTAATTACCTAGGGAAGATCAGTTTTATACTACAACTACTGATTAATCTTATCTATAGGCAGTGTGGGAAAGTATTCCTAAAAATCTTAAAAAGCTAATGGTTAAAAATTCCTTCAACTCTAGGATATGCCTGATAATAAACTTAATGGTTGTCCTAGTAATCTTCTTTTAAACTTCCAACTGGGGCTCATCCTACCAGCTTAGCTATTTTCTGGCTTTTAGATTCCACAGGGGCCATTGAACTGTTTTATTATTTGATAATTAAATATATTAGAACCTGGTGGGTCATACAATAGAAAATACATCAAAGAGTACAGAACCAAAAGCACGACACAAAGTTAATTCTTGGTGGTCGTCGATAAAGTGGCATCTCATCCACAAAGAGGAGCCGAAGCTCAGACCCCCAGGCATTTGGAGGGAGCTTGTGGGCTTCAAACTCATTTTGCACGACCCAAGGAAGGAACCCAGATTTCTTGGATTAGCAGGGAGGACCACCTGGCTTGATTCTTTGGAATTGGAAGAACTAGGGCCGCACCACAGCCCTGAATTAATAGGTTGGGGGGTTCAGCTCAATTCCAGGTTGGGGAGATCTCAGACTCACAGCCCCGAATATAACAGTTTGTGGGTCCGAGCTCAACATCCCCGGATGAAAAATCCCTGTCAGGCATTGGCAACACCTGTGGGGGAGGGTGTGTTAGGAGGGACAGCCCTGCGGTGCTGGTCAACTGCCCTAGTGAAGAGAACAGCATCCTGATTAAGTGCCTTCCCGAGTCACCGTGGGGTGCACACATCCCTTCCAGCCCCAAACTTCAGGAGTTGCCAGTCCTGGCATCGTGGGCTGGGATGCAGTGGGTTGGGACCGTACATGAGGGACGGGGGAGCCCACATGTGGCACAACTAGGGATGACCTCCAGCATGCACCGAACGCACCTATGCTGGTCCTTCTCTTGGAGGTCCCTGAACGATTGCTTCCCAATATAGTTGGTGGGGGGGGGGCAATTTCACTGAAAATTGTGCTGCCAACTATGATTGGAGACCCAAGAGCCAAGCAGCAGGCAGCAGCCCATCGGGGTGGAGAATGGGGAGACTAAAGTCCCAGCACAATCAGTGGCAAATGCAGGCTGGTCCCTAGGCCACTTGAGGAGGGTCCCCTAGCCTAGTTAAACCGAGAGGAGACAACTGTGCTATAGTGCTAGTGGGAATCAGCACTAGGGAAAGAGTCACACTCAAATCAGAGACCCAGTCACCATTGGTAAGAAGGTTGTCAGGATCTTTGTAGTCAAAAAATTAAAATAGAAAACTCACCTACAAAGAGACAGGCAGAGCAGGAGGTCTCACAGGGGAACTTTCCCTCTGGGGCTGAGTCTGGCCCCGGATCCAGACAAATAGCACTTGTGCAGGCTTGTGAACTTTGGGGTGGTGGGGGTACAGCCAGGAAATCCCCTGTCCAAACCCAGCCACACAGAAGTGGAGACTAGGGCCACCAAACAATGCTAGAGAGTCCAAGAGGGAGAGCATATAGGTCTGCTGTGATGCTGCTGTGTGATCTCCAGCCACCTGGTGGTTACCTTTTTTAGAAAAGGACACAGAACAGGTTCCACCAGGAGGTGGCAGCACGTCCCCTTCCTGAGCTGAGGCCTGGGTGGGACCAGCTCACAGCTCCTGGTCTGAGGACCTCAAATGTCCTGCTAACTTTACCAGGGATTCCCTCCACAGCTCTCTCCTCAGTGTGATGGTTGCAGGACGGCCATGCCGCCATCCATGGGCAAGGACAGGAGCACGCTACGTGGATGTAGCAGTGACCTGCTCCAGGGTGTCACCATGCCCTGTCCAGGGGTGGCTGCTCTCCTGAGCATGGACGTGACAAGCAGCATGGAGAATGTACACTCTGCAGTGTCCACCTTCTGGTGGGGGCTCTTTCGTTCTTCCTACACAGAACTGGACCAGGATGTAGAATTGGACATAGCAGGCATGACATGTTGGGACCCCCCCCCCTTAATATTCAAGGCCCCTCCCACAGCCATATGGTAAGGATTGTCCCCACCTGAGGTGGGGGTGAGGGGGTGGGGAACTTTGGGGGACAGTGACTGAGGCCTCGCTGCCCTCGGGGTCTGGGCAATCCTCCCAGGGCCTGTGAGCTGAGAGTGCCCTTCCCTCCCCCACCTTCTTCTGCAGTTGAGAGGAACCCAGCTGGCCCTGTCCCGAGGACATGCTTGGCCAACCCCACAGCCTCCTGCTACCTTCAGCAGCTGGGAGCTCCAGGAGCTTCCTGCAGGCCAGACATGATTGCAAGTAGTCCTGTTCCCTCTAGAAAAGCGCACACGGTGCTTGAGAGCAATGTGGCAGCATGGTGCACCAGCTCAATCGGCCCAGAGCCCGGGAACTTCCACGGCCCCCCTCCCTGGGCCGATTAATTGGGTGGCTTAGATTGTTAACACAGGAGTAGTGGTCCTCCTGATGGCCACATATTGGCACCCAGCACAGGACCATAATTTTTGATCCAACCAGGTCCCCCAGGGCTCCCAGGGCCCTATGCTTCCCTCCCGACTTTGGTCCCCTTCCTCTACCTGATTGACCCCCTCTCTCCCCACTTTCCATGACACCCTTTTTCCATCGCCTCCTGCTCTCCCTCCTCCCTCCTCCTCCTACAATCTCCTCCACAATGAGAGAACACCTTTTGAACCCCTTGACCTTACTGAGTCCTGGTCTGTTTGTCTCAGCATCACGCCCTCCGGTCCCCCCACTTACCAGCCCACAGCCACACCCTTCCCCTCCCTCCTTCTCGGCTGGGTAGGCCTACCGTGGGTACCCCCCCTCTGTCATAGCCATTCATCTGTCAACCAGGCTGCCCCACTCAGTCTTTAACACCCAGTTTCGCAGCAGTGCGCCCCCATGTTTCCCTCCCACACCCGGCGTCAACAGTGAGAACTCGGAGCCAAGGACGGGTGAACCACAGGGAGGAGGGTGGCTGGGGTGGCCGTGATTCCCCGATTTCCGGGTGACTGGGAGCAAAATAACGAAGGAAATAGGCCAACGAAGACACGGTGTCATTGGTGGGACAGTTCGGGGACAGGAGGACTCCAGAGAGACATGGTGCTGTCAGGCAGGAGTGAGTGGCGCCAAGCGGGGAAAGCACAATTAGCCCTGAGAAAGCGGGCTATGCGGGGTTTCGAGGTCCCCATCTGAAGAATTAGCAGTGGCCGAAAGTTTGTGAGCAAAATATAAAAGAAGCTTAGGAGTTGTGGATGGTCCCATCGCCCTTGTTCACCCTAGGGCTTTCGGGGATGGCCTGAGGCAGTGAGGATTGTGAGTGCAAAGCCCAGCCTCAGCAACAGTGAGGCCCTAAGCAACAATAACCAGACCCCTGTCTCAAAACTAAAAATATTTTTAAAGAGGGCTGGGAGCAATTGTGGCTTCGGTGGTTGAGGGCCTCTGGGTTTCAATCTCTAGTACCAAAAAACTAAATCAAACAAAATGGGGAAGTCCTATTCTCTTAAAGATAATCACACGCGGCCAAGAGAAAATTCCTGGGCATTTCTGCGTGGACACATTCCCAAGTGGACGAGGCCGAGCGCCTGATCCTGCCCAATGGAATCTAATGATGGGTCCCTGGAATCGCCAGAGAGGAAGTGACCTTGCTTCCGCTGGGTCGTGGGGGCAGACGGGAGATGCTGGCTCGGGAAACGCGCCCCTCCCCCAGGTACTGCTCCCATGGGCCACCCGGCGCAAGGCCCCAGCCAAAGTCGCTCTGGGAGCTTTCCTCTTGCTGTGGAGCAATCGCAGCAGAAGAGTTTCCACTTGGCCAGCTGTGACCTCACATCCTAGAAGGGCCAGGCTCCCCATGGGTGGCCGCCACCCAGGCCCTTGCACACCAGCAGGAGACCCCCGCGGCGCCAAGGCCCCCAGTGGGTCCACCCTCCTCTGTCTGGGTGAGATCCCGCAGTGGACGCGGGGGACAGCGGGAGGCAGGCTACCACAGCAGAGCCGCCGGGTCTCTCTCCAGTGCGAGGGTCATGCCAGGGTCACGCGGCCTGAACCCGAATCCCCTCCCCGGGAGGTGGTCTGCACAGGAAGCTGTCACTGTGGCCAAGTCCCAAAACCCGGGACCGGGCTCCGCGTGATAAACCCCAGGATGGGGCGGGTCGCTGCAGGATCCGGACGTCGGAGAGACCTGCCCCCAGGGCGGGGATGCACCCGCCTCCAGGTGCCCTTACCCCTAGCGCGTCACTCCTCGCGTGCAGGGTGGGGCCCGCAGGTGCCGGGCACCCCGAGGCTGACTGTCCTTTCAACCTACTCTCTTCAGTGGCTTTGCCTGGGCCAAGGAAGGATCCAGCACAGGGAGGTGAGTGGCCCCGGGCAAGCAAGGGACAGGAGGAGATGGATGAGGAGTGGTGGAGCCACCTCAGTGGCCAGCTGGCTCCCAGAGAGCCCCCTGCTCTGCCGCCTGCCTCATGCCTCCTTCCTCTCCCGGCACTCTCCCTTTTTCTCTCCATGGCGATGGCCCGCCCCCTCCAGAGGTCCAGAGTCCTGCATCTTTAGCCCTGCGTCCAGCCGGGCCATGCATTGTACTGGAGTGTCCCACAACTGCGAGGGAGAGCAAGTCAGGGGTCAACCTCATGCTCAATTTGCCCTTCCCGGTGTTGGGTTCTGTTTGTTTTTTTACAACCTGAATTATGTTAAAGGGAGGCCGAGTCCTTGCTTGTACCATTCTCTAAGTCCGTACTGCCTTGCAAAACACTAAGTGGTAACTAAGGTTAAGCACCTGAGTTTGTACCCAAGGATAAGCAACTGAGTGCCTACTAAGGAATGCACCTATGAGTGGTACTGAAGGTAGGGGGGGGCAAAGCACTAAGTGGTACTAACAGGACCCCTGTATACTTCTGTCAGCCCCAGCTTTCTCTCTTATGGCCTCCTCACAGATGGGAAAAAAAAAAAAAAAAGAAAAAAAAAGGGAAACACAAAAAAAAAGAATAAAAAAAAAAAAAAAAAAAAAAAAAAAAAAAAAAAAAAAGAAAAAAAAATAAAAAAAAAAGAAAACAGAAAAAAAAAAGGAAAAAATAGGGAAAAAAAAAAAAACACAAAAAAAAAAAAAAAAAAAGAAAAAAAAAAAAAAAAAAAAAAAAATAAAAAAAAAAAAAAAAAAAAAAAAAAAAAAAAAAACACATAAAAAAAAAAAAAGGGAAAAAAAAGAAACAAAAAAAAAAAAAAAAAAAGAAAAAAAAAAAAAAAAAAAAAAAAAAAAAAAAAAAAAAAAAAAGGAAAAAACGCCACCATGTCCATCCCATGTCCTTTCTCTTTGAGCTTTTTCTAAGGACTGTAGCATGGAATATTTGTTGTGTGTAAATCACAGCTCTGGATTATGCTCCCTCTAAAACTCTATCAGGAGTCTTGTCCTGGCAGGACCCCCCCTCCTCCCCGGTCTGCAACACGCAAGCGCTGCCTAACCTCTGGCGCTTGTCCACCTCCCTGCTCTCCACCCTGCAGCTCTGAGCCTCACCCACGCTTGACCTCAGTGCTGTCCCTCCCCATCCCTCTGCTCGCACTTGTCTCTCACCCCTGGCCTTTTTCCCTCCACGGTCCCCCCCTGTCGGGGCAACTGCCCCCCCACCCTGACGCTGCCGCGTGCCTGGGCAGGACCCCCACACGTCCTCCGCTGACTCCGAACGCTCCACCCTCAGCACTCTCCCAGACCTCAGCTCAGCTGAGACCACGCGTATGCAGTGACCACACGTCCCACTGCTGACCTCCCACGTCCCACAGAGACTCCCACGCTTCCCCAGGTCCTTTCCCCTCCCATTATACTATTGGTGCATAATGGTTGCACACAGTGTGGTGGGATCTGCTGTAAAAAACACATTGCCACAATGCACAGGATGTAATAGACATAAATGTTGCCCAAGTCACTCCGACTCCCCAGAAACGTCCCCCCCTCCACCCTACTTCCTCCCTTCCCCCTCCCTCCTCCCCCTTTCCCTTTACGCCTCCTTCAAAGAGCAGGAAGAGATCAACCAGAATGAGTCCTTTGCCGTGAGGCAAGTGACCACTGCCTCACTGCTGGAGGTGAGGAATATAGCTGCATGTGCCTTAACACTGTGGATCCCTTTGAGCAATAGAAAATGTGTGTTTAGAACATCACCAGTTGGGAAGCCACACATGGTGGCAACACTGCCTGTCACCACCACCCCAGCCAGCCCCTGTGACTCTCTGAGGCAGTAGGATGCCTGGGATGCAATGTTCATGTCCGGCCTTGACCACAGTGGCTGAGCCCTGTCATATGATGCAAAACACAATGGAAACCCCCTTCTATGGGGCTTTCAAAAATATGGGTCCCATCTGTGTATCCATTAAAAATTAAAAGCAATTAAGAAGCTATTCTCTTTTTAGAAAATGTGTTTCAAATTCAATCCACTCCCAATGTAAAACCACACAATAGAATTCCTTCGACCCATGAATCCACATGAGAGAGTCCAGTGCAGCCCGTGGTCAGGCATGTGCTGCTGGACCTGCTCAGCGAGGGGAACAGCCATGGGGGGCACGAGAGTGCAGAGGCAGGGGGAGTGATGTGGGCAGTGAGCCCAGAGTCCCACCACGGGAGCAGGTGCCAGGGCCTTCCACCGTCCCAGGTGTGGCAGGGAGATGGGGCCACCAGGTTGAGCTCAGCTATGGCCCTGCACAGAGACCCCAGCCTGGGTCTGGTGCGGCGACAGGAATGGGTGTTTGGGGGGACGCCCTAAGGTTTTGGATCCCTGAAGATGGGAGACTCAGGAGGGCGAGGGTGGGTTCCTCTCTCCTGTCCCCAGTTCTCAATCCATGCACACCTGAGGCATCACCCAGGTCGTCCTTTATCATCCTCCTGCTCTCTGGTTCGTGCCATGACCAGGGGGGGGGGGGGGGGGGGGGGGGGGGGGGGGGTGGGGTGGTGGGGGGACCTTAGGTCAAGTGGAGAATGCCCCGGTGGGAGGTCTCCCACCTGTCCACCTCCCCATAAAGGTAAGTGAGCCTCCCACCATGAGCCTCCACTTTCCATCCTCATGTCCATGTCACAGAGCTCCCCTGGGACATGAGCCCTATAGTGACCCCTTGAACTCAACGAGAGGAATGGGTCAGGGGTCACTCACCTGAGGACCCACCAGGTTACCAGCAGTGGCACAGAGGGCCATGACAGCAGGTAAGGGGGAGGAGCTGTGAAAACCATAGCACCTGTAGGTCCCCCCAAGTGCTGAGGATCACAGCATCTCATGGAGATTTCTGCCTCTTGAATTGTTTCCTACTGATGTGAGACCGCAGCTGCAGTGGGTGCTATCAGTATCCCCCTCCTTGCAACTAGAAAGAAAGTGTCCCATCCACGCTTGAACTGTACACAGCAGGGTCACTGTTCTCCTCCTGAGGACCACTGTGTGGACCTGGCATCACTGAGAGCGGAGGAGGAGGTGACCAGGGAGCTGGTCCTAGAGGAGAGGAAGGAGGTAGTGTGTGGCCCAGCTTGTTCTGCAGCTGAAGACCTCCCAGGGCCTCTCTCTGAGGACCCTGTTCTCACTCTGTCTGTACTCAGTTGTCTCGTGGATCTTTCCTCTCCTGTAGTTTCCTGAAGGTCGATGGCCGCGCTTGGAGCAAAGAGCCCATCGGGAAAGAAGTTTTGAGACGAACTGGAAACAAACCAGCTCTTTATTCTGACAACTTTTCTGCCCTGGGCTTCTCAAACTACAACCCGACACGCCCGTCCACGCCTCCTCTAACCTCTAAAAATGGCGCAGAACCTCCTGGTGGCCCCTTTATTTTTTTATTTTTATATTTAAATATTGTCAGTTTTTTTAACCCGTATTTGTGATTTACTCTCGAGAGTATATACTTGATTTTAGAAAGACTTTTCTATTTAATATTTATTAGGTATGTAAACGTCCTAGTGATAGTCTATTAAATTTATTTTGTAATAGATATAAACTCATGGGGGAGTGGAGGATATCGGTTATTTCTTAGTTGAATGGACTTTTATTTTGGTTGTTTTCTTAATTTTTTTTTGTTTATTTTTTTTATTAGAATCATTTTTAATACTTAATTCCTTCTTTCCACTACTACTGACTTTCATTGGTCCTAAACTGACTCAGTAACAATCTTGAGTCCCGGAATCAATTGGAGAGTATGTATTCCTTGAAACTAACTTTTAATCAATTGTGAATAGTTTTTTAGCCAGTTCGGATCTTTTGTCATTTTGAGACCCCGCACGATAATATCTTTACTGGCCCTAACTGACTCAGCGCCGATGGCCAAGCTTTTTCATGATCACTTTCCACTTCTTTTCAAAATTCTCTTTCACTAATAACTTAGACTCAGCTATATCAAAGAATCTATCAAGAAGCCATGTACACATAGGGTCTTAGTTTTTTTTTCTTTTTTTTTCTTTCTTTTTTTTTTTTTATTTTTTTTTTTATTATTTTTTTTTTTTATTATTTTTTATTTTTTTATTTTTTTTTTTTTTTTTTTTTTTTTTTTATTTTTTTTTATTTTTTTCTTTTTTATTTTTTGTAATAGATTTTACTCATGGGGGAGTGGAGGATATAGGTTTTTTCTTATTTCATGGACTTTTAATTTTGGTTGTTTTCTTAATTTTTTTTTATTTATTTTTTTTTTAGAATCATTTTTAATACTTATTTCCTTCTTTCCACTACTACTACTTTCATTGGTCCTAAACTGACTCAGTAACAATCTTGAGTCCCGGATTCAATTGAGAGTATGTATCCTTGAACTATCTTTAATCAATTTTGAATAGTTTTTTAGCCAGTTCGGATCTTTTGTCATTTTTGAGACCCCGCACTGATAATCTCTTTCCTGGCCCTAACTGACTCAGCGCCGATGGCCAAGCTTTTTCATGATCACTTTCCACTTTTTTTCAAAATTCTCTTTCACTAATAACTTAGACTCAGCTATATCAAAGAATCAATCAAGAAGCCATGTACACATAGGGTCTTATTTAATTTTCAGAACCGCCATTTTAACTGCTCTTGACTAGAGAGACTCCTTGTGAGTTTCTCATTTTTATATCTGCCGTGTCGATTCCCCGTACGGGCCACCACCTGTAGTTGCCTGAAGCGCTTGGTCCGCTTGGAGCAAAGAAGTGCGCGGGGATAGAAGTTTGAGACGAACTAGGAAAACAAACTAGCTCTTTTTTATTGGCTACTTTTCTCCCCTGGCTCTTATACTACACCCCGTCACGCCGTCCACAGCTCCCTCTATCCTCGTAAAAATGGCGCAGACCTCCTCCGCAAATCTCGCTCAAGTCCCTCGAGATCTACCCGGCCCCAAGTCTCGCAAGAAATCCCGAGGCCAATTACGGAAGGCCAGCCAATTTTGCCCAAAACATTGTCCAAAGCCAAAGCCCGTAGTCCATCTCAAATTTAAGCCATTCTCCCCAAACCGGGCTCCTACACTCTCCCTAGTGCCTCCCTGTCCTCTGTCTTCTCGCCCCTCCCTGCCCCTCCTGTCCCTCCCACCTTAGACCCCTCACCGTCACCCTGCTCATCACGTCCCCAAGGGTCTTGCCACAACAGGGCTGTGTGCAGAGTCCAGGTGTCCACCTGACTGCACCCCTCTGGGCTCCTCGACCTGGGGACCAGGGATGACCAGGGGGGTCTCCACTGGGGGGCTGTCACCACTCAGAGGATAGTGATGTGTCCACCGTAGCACCAGAACTGACCCCCGTGGGAACCCCACACAGTGCCTAGCAGGAAGTCGGCCGTGGAAACAGACCCATCCTGGGGCTTGCTGGCCACAATGCTGGTCGATATCCAGTCTCCCCCTACCTTGGACAGAGAAATATGTCATAGAAGAAGTTCAGAGAGACTAGGGGTGCCAAGGTTCTCTCCATGGTACAGGACAGGGCTATGCATTTGGGTCATGGAGGGAGGGCTTCCTGGACACCCCTGGAGGGAATAGGAGCCTGGGCTGAAAAGGGGCTGGGATACTGTTAACCCTGCCCGTCCCACGTCCTGCCTTGCAGGTCACTTCTCCTCCCACCTACATCTTTTGCCTCAGGACTCCCAGCTTCCCCACAATCCATTCTCTCATCTGGGGCCTTCCTGAGGAAAAGGCACCCCAAGTCGCTGCATGATATCCCCCAACTGTTATCAGGGAGGAAGATGGAGGCTTCCTCACCTGAGACCCCGGAGCTCCAGGGGGTCACAGTGTTCCTGGATCAAACCTGGGGGTTTCCCCCCTCCTGAGATAGAAAATAGCATGTGGAATATCCACCAGAGGCAGGGGTTCACGGGGCCCACAGATAATTGGGCTTGTAACTGCCCCCTGGGGTTTTGCTTTGAGTCCAGGGACCAAGGAGAGCTTGAGCCCTCCTCCATTAGTCAAAAAACAGTCTGTCCAAAAGGCCTCCCATGAGCCACACTGGAGGGTCATGATCCCCCTCCTGAGGATCACCCACAATAGCTGGGCAGGGCTGAGGTAGCCTGGTTCGCTATAGGATCCTATCAAAGAAGGAGCCAGGTGTTATTGGGCTCCCTACATTCCCCACACCATCCCCCAGCAGGGCTGAGAGAGGGACAATCTGTGAGCTGAACCCCCTTCCTGTGGCGCACAGACAGGGGATGAGGGACCACCATGAGTGTCCTCTCACCTGGTCAACATACCAGCTATCAGGGGAGTCACAGTGCTCTGACCACCCACCAGGGCTGTGATAGTAGCATTGATAACTCCCTGCATGGTGCTCAGTCATGGATGAGACGAAGAACTTTCGCATTGTTCCGAATGCTCCCAGTGGGCTCTGTCTTTACGAGGGCCGCTGAGCTTCTCTCTCTTTCCAGAATGGAACTCATTGGCCTTCCCATGGGCCCCTCACAGCAAAAAGGTCCACCTGGGCTCTCGTGGCCAATCACAGAGCCTGGACGACAGCCCACAGGGTGGGTATTGGGGAGGCTAAACATGCAAAGAGGTGATCAGAGAGGCCAAAATCCCAGCCAACAGCCCCATCAGGTCCCCAGCCCCGTCAGCCCCAGCACCCTGGCAGGCTGCCCAGCCCTCAGCCCACAACCTGCTGTTCTCCAACCCACTGCCACAGGGTGGCTTCCTTGGTCCCGGGGAGGAGGAGGACCTGGACAGCTGGGGACACACACCTGCCTGCACACGGGTCCTGGGGCCCCAGACACAAGCCCTTCAAGAGAGTTACCTGTGAGAGGGGAGCCCCTGAGGCCTAGAGTTAGTGCCTCTCCTCACCCACAGTCCTCCTGAACATGGGGTCTCCTGAAGGCCAGTGCCTTCTGGAGTCCATCCCAAAACAGAAGTGACCCCAACCAACTATCACTTCTTAACCATGGCAGAACATGGGCCATGAGAGAGGGGGCACAGAGTGTCTCCTGCCAGGGGTCCCAGGGGTAAACAGATGGAGGAAGGTCCCAGCGTCCTGGCAGGAACAGACCCCACAAACAGGGCAGTGGTCACATTGGAGGCTGGGTATCTGCCTGTCATGGGGTGTGTCACATCAGCAGTCCCACAGTAAAAGAAAAAAAAAAGGGGACCTGCCCTCCCCCAGAGCCTGGCTCTTGTGCCCATGACTGTGTGGATGGGCCCTTGGGCTCCCAGCAGGCCAGCTTACAGCCAGCAGATGGATGCCCTCTCCTCACCCCATCCCACAGTCTACCTGACCTGTCCTCTTCCCTCTGGGGCACATGACACAGCAGCAAAGACCCTGGTTCTATTCTTGATTCCAGGCCCTTTCCGATTGAGGGTGACCTGGGCCCTGGCCCTCCCTTCTTCAGGGCCCTCCCCCTCGAGCGTCCATCAGCCCGTCCTTGGGCAACAGGGTTGTGGGGTTTCCTAACTGGTACCAGGCGTCTCCCAGCCCTGGAGGTGCTCTGGAGGAAGGGTGCTGGATTCCCTGCTGGCAGGTGTGCGCAGAGCAGCAGCCAGAACCCAGAGCCCCCGGTGTGGGCAGTCCACTGGATCATCGTCCTGGGGGCACAGAGGGACATGGTGGACGCAGGGAAGGCTCCCTGGCTGATCCTGTCTGGCAGTGTGGGTTTCCCTCTGGCTGAGCAGGGATCCTGTGTGGAATCGCTCTTCTTGTTCTGTGGCTGCAGCATCCACCCGTCTCCCTAGAGGCGATCCTCTGTGGGTATCCTTCCTCCTCAGTGTCCCTGTTCCCCCTCTCCAGGGTCCCCCCTAGGTCCTGAGGCTTCTCGTCCAGAGGCTCACAGGGCAGGGCCCCGGGTTTATGTGATCAGAGACCTGGGCCAAGCTGCACCTCCTTTATTTCAGCTGTGGCCTCTGGTCCCCATCCCTGTGTGAGCAAGAGACCCTCAGGCTCAAGGCAGAAAGTTAAATTCCTGTTTTTTTAAAATGGTCATCTAGTGACTAAAGTGTGAAATCTTGAACTGTGATTATCCTCTCTTTAGAAACGCAACCTTGTCAGTTTCTCATGCAAGCTTATACTCATAGCAAAAAAAGTCTGGGTGAGTTTATGTCCCCTTTCTGCGTGAACAAGTGGGTCCTCAGTGACCCAAGCCTAGGACCGGGCTTTGAGGGTAGCTGGCTCCCGGTCCCCTTTTTATAAGAGTCTGGAGAAGTAATTAAGAGGAAGATAGAGGTGTGGAGGTGGCTGCATCTGGGGATCCCTTATGTCCACACGAAGCTCTCCTACAATCTGCCCTGGCCCTCGCCCAGACTCTGCCCACTACCCACCACATCACCATTGATCTACCAGATGAAGGGCCATGCCTGGGGCGGGCCCCATTCACCTCTTTCTCCCGGAGGGTGACTCCTGGGTCAGCTCGGCATGACCTCCTTGGAGGCCCTCCTCACACCCCCCTGCCCCTAGACTGTGGGTCCTCCAGGCAGCATGGTCCGCAGGAATGAGCCCTCCAGGCACCCACAGGGGCAAGGCCTGGAACTCTCACCCCAACCTGACCAGGAGCTCCAGGGATGTCCCCTAGGCTCCCTGCACTTCTGGGTTGGTCCCCCAGTCACACTCTGCACCTGAGAATGTTCCTTCTGTGCCTGGGGTCACGTGGCCCACAGGGAAGAGAGACCCTGGGTTCCTGCCCCACGGGGCCCTTGCAGAGGGTCCAGGGTCAGGAGCTCCTGTCCTTCCTTCCTTTCCTCATAAGGACTTTGGGCAAAACACCCAGCCATGTGCCACTCTGGAGGGACTGGTTCTCATCTAAGGTTACCATGACCCCATAGACCCAGGGCACCCTGTCTGGTCTAGGAAATGAGACTAGATTAAAACTCGAAGGCAGCATGTGGTCTGAAAAGGTGGCCTGTTCTGTTTAGGACTCCCACCTTCTTCACACCAGGGCAGGGGCATGTGTGGACTCAGGGGAGTGGCCCTTTGAAGGAGCTTGCAGGGCCACCATAGGAGGAGGTGTTTTTGCAACTATGAAGCCTGGCCTTGAAATTAGTGATCCTCCTGCCTCATTGTTCTGAGCTGGGCCGGGCTTGCAGGCACAGTCATCAGGCCAGCATAATTATTTTGTTTTTAAGAGCATTAGTGGCAACAAGCAGGAGTTGGGGTCCACTAGAAATAAAGTCAGTCAATCGTTCCTCTACAATGGCAGAGCAGAGATAAGACTTCACTCCCCGCGTTGCTCCATGACCCGGGTCTCAACTAATGAGAATACTGAGCCTAGCTCTGCGTGGGAAATAAAATCAACATGCCCACAAATACAAAGACCTTTCAGAATATCAGTGACAAATCATTCTGAAAGGGAAATGAGGAAAACTACCCCATTTGCAATAGCCCCCAAAACAAACAAACAAAACTTAGGAAATCAAACCTTAAAAAAAAGAGGTGAAATATGTATGCAAAAAGAAAACTAAAGTTGGCCTAAAGTAAAGAAATCAAAGAAGACCTCAGAATGTTGAAAAGATCTACCTTGTTCCATAGGATAGGCACGAATTAATATTAATCAAAATGACCATTCTACCAAAAGAATTTAAAGCAAGGTCCAATCAAAAATCCCAAAGGCATTATCTCCATGAAGTAAACAGAAAAAGCCTGTCAGGAAATTCATCAGGAAAAATAAAGAGAACCAGAATAGCTAAAGCAAATCCTTAGCAAAAAGAGTGAAGGAGGATGGCAACACTATACCAGACCTTAAACTATACTACATAGCAATAAGTACAAAACCAGCAAGGTATTGGCACAAAAAAGACTTGTAGACCAAAGGTACAGAAGAGAGGCACACAGAGACAAACTCACAAAATTACAATTATCTTTAATAATAGACACAAGGTGCCCAAAAACATACAATGGAGAAAAGATAGCCTCTTCAATAAAAGAGTGCTACGGGAAAACTAAGAAATCCATATGCAACAAAAATGCAATTAAATACCTATCTCTCACTGTCTGATTATTATAACGGGTTTGGAGGTCATTAGGCCCCACGTAAACCCGGGGAAAACAAAATAGAATCCACACCTTGTAAAAGAGTCCAGAGGGGCCTACACTCAAGATGATACAGGATTCGGGAAAGTAAAGGCCACCGATGTCCTCCTCCCCCAGCCATCAAAAGACTCAGAGCCATGATCCGGGGAGCCAAGTCCAGTAGAGAAGCCCAGGAACTCCATTATATCTGAAGGTGTGCAGAACGCTTTATAGTGGACATCAGCCAATCAACAGAAAGAACAATAGGTACACATTAAGCGCATGGCGGAATTGCCATTAGGTAGGAATCCCTTGGCCTACTCCTTTGGGGTGGTTTCAAGTTCTCATGGCCGCACGCCCCCCATGCTTAGCCTAGGACCTATAACAGGGCGTAGGTAATGTGGCAAGCAGCCAAGATAGCCAGTAGCTTAAGTTCCTGACATTCCCCCGTTTTGTTTTCTTTTTCAAAATGGGGCTCACGCCAATTTGATATTCTCAAAAATGGATGTCCATGCCAGGGTGGACCACAAACCCCGGGCCAGCAAGTGGCCAGGGGAAGGGACAAGGACAGTACAGTTCGCCATTTGGGAAGGCTTTTTCAAGGATGGCCCGGTAAGAAGGGAGAAGGGCGATGACATAACCCTGCAAATGAAAGGCGAGTGGATAGGGAAGGTATTTACCCATATTTAGGTTTTCTGGATTTTATTTCCGTACCGAACGGATAAATTGCGGAAGCTCAAGCCCGGAGGGCTGAGTGAGAGAAACTTTCCCCTAGCTACCAGAGCCGAGAGGCCGTAGATCATACCAGCTGGAAATTTTTTAAAAGCGGGCAGATACAGGTAGGGGGAGGGTGAAGAGTTTCCCGGGTCCACCGTCACCCTGAAGGCTTTGGTTGGGGTGGTGCACCCCCTGTAAAAGTCCGCGGGCGAGATTGCCGGACACTCGACGGTCAATTCTCGCCGCGCAGTGGCCAAACAGGTTTAGGAACTCGGGGGTGGATTGGGGGCTTACCGAAGTCCAGCGATGGTGTGGTGGAGGTGGACAGACAAACGGAGACGTGTGCTGGACACTCGTCACCTTCCCGGCCAACGCACCAAATGTTAGAAAACTGCTGAAACATAGTTAACTGGGAACACCGTGTTAGTGAAATAAAAGGGTTTATTGGGGTGCCACATGGGCAAGGGTAGGGAAAGGAAGGGAAGGGAAGGGGGGATAGGGACAGGCAGGAACGGAGAGCAGGAACAAAAGGCCAGGCAGGAACAAGGTGAGAGCTCAGTCCGGGGCTGGCTTAAATAGAATAGGGGCCATAAAACCCCCTTGGAGTGAGTCCTTGTCCTATAGGCCAGCAGAGGTCAGGGGGTGGGTAGGGGTAGTGGACAAGGGACTTTGCTGGTCAGGTTTTTTGGTCACGCTGAGGATCCTGGGAGCTGTAGTTTTTCACAAGGTACCTGGGGAGGTGTGGCCTTCTGCCTGGAATCCAACAGAGAGGAAGCAAGAGAGACAAAGTGGACGAGAAAGAGAGAGAGAGATGTATGGTTGCCTCATTTTCTAGAGGATGCCTCCACTCGTAAGGCCCTGTCTGGCTTAAATGATTAGCCCCAATCTGCCCAGAAGCTCAGCCCCACTCTTGGGCACCACTTTGTCAAGAAGTTATATAAGGGGGTTGGGGTCTTTGTTAGAAAAATGCTGAACATAGTTAACTTAGCCGGGAACACCGTGTTAGTGAAATAAAAGGGTTTATTGGGGTGCCACGTGGGCAAGGGTAGGGAAAGGAAGGGGTAGGAAAGGGATGGACGGGAGTAGGGGCAAGCAGGAACAGAGATCGATTTCAGTCCGGGGCTGGTTTAAATAGAGTAGGGGTCATAAAACCCCTTGGAGTGAGTGTTGGATTTCAGGCAGGAGGCCGCACCTCCCAGGCAGGAGCCACACCTCCCCAGGTGCTTTGTTTGTTAAAAAACTACACCTCCCAAGATCCTCAGCATGACCAGAAAACCTGACCAGCAAATGCCCTGTCCACTACCTACCCCCTGACCTCTGATAGCCTATAGGGCAAGGACTCACTCCAAGGGGGTTTTATGACCCTACTCTATTTAAAGCCAGCCCAGGACTAAAATCGCTCTCTGTTCCTGCTCTCTGTTCCTGCTTGCCCCTGCTCCCGTCCATCCCTTCCCTACCCCCCCCACATACCCTTGACCACATGGCACCCCAATAAACTCTTTTATTTCACTAACACGGTGTTCCCGGCTAAGTTAACTATGTTCAGCAATTTTTCTAACATTTTGGTGCATTGGCCGGGAAAGGGAGACGCATGTCCACCTTCTCCACAGCAACGCTGGACTTCGGTAAGCCCCCATCCACCCCGAGTTCCCAAACCTGTCTGGCCACAGCGCGGTGAGAATTGACCATCGAGTGTCCAGCAATCTCGCCCGCGGCCCATACAGTGGGGACGACACCCCACACAAGTCTTAATGGCGACGGTGGACCCCGGGAACTCCCCCCCCACCTTTATCTGCCCGCTCTACCTGGACGCCTTCTCCTTCTCTGTTCAAATCCTTCCTCGTGCACCAGGTGCAGTCCCGAGACGGTATTGCTCGCTTACAGGCTTACAGAACCCCCCCCCATCTTCCATTGACCCCGATTTTTGATCTAGGATTAGAGGCTCCACCTCCCCCGTGCCGGCAGCCTTGGACACTGCTCCAGACCACTCCCCCCCCCAGCTCAGGCTTTAGATTTTGCAATTGGCGGGTTTCCAAGCTTAGATCCTCCTCCTGCTTTGTCTTCATCCTTCGCTCCGCCCCCGCCTTCCGCTCCATCAGAATCCTCCTCTGTAGACCCGCCTTCTCTGTCCACGTCATTTCTGGTGCCTTCACCGCCGCTTACCCCCGCCCTCTCAATTTCCTGTTCCCAGCTCTGCGCCACTCCCGCCGTTACCACCCCCCGCCCACTCACCCTCCCGTTCTTAGCTCCGCGCCCGGACCAATGGCCACGCCGCCCGCTGGCGCGCACCGCCGAGCCCTGGGCCGGCCCCGTGCATGGTGACGCGCGCCCCCGCCCGCCCGCAAGGCCTGCTCCCAGTCTACGAGTCTGCAACACGTGGTAGGCCCCGTGCACCCCTAACTAGCCCTCCCCCTCCCCTCGCTGCCACCGCAGCCACGGCTGCCGCCACTGCTGCTGCTGCCGCCGCTGTCACTGCGGCTTCCGCCACACATTCCTTGCTCAAAAGCCTAGCCCAGCGCTCCTCCCAAGTGAGGCTGCCCGGCGCTGCCGCCGCCGCCGCGCTGCTGCTGCAGCCGCAGTGCAATCTGTCCGCCCCACACACTGTGCAATCTGTCTGTTCCTTGCTCAGGAGCTTAACCCGCGCTCTGCCCAAGCGAGGCTGCCCGAGCCCGCACAGCGAGTCTGCACCTACATCACGTGTAGCGCCGAGCCCTCACCACTTCTCCCCTTTTGTTTCAAAAGGCTGTATAAAAGTTTCTCTTCAGATAACAGTCCCCCCCCCCCCTCCATCCCCTTCCTCAGATCCGCCATGTTCTTCCGCCCAAATCTGTTCTCCACTTCCGCTCCACGTCCGCCCTTCCTTGATCCGCCATCTTCTATCCCAACCCACGTGATTCCTCCGACTGCCTTCCAAGCCCGCAGGCCAGCCCTTGCCCTGCCTTATTAGCAGCACCTGTGGCAACCGCGAAACTCTACCCTCCCCCCCAGCCTCCCAGAGCCGCCTGCTCAGTTCTCCCTAAATCCTCCCCTTAAGTCGATCTGGCTCCAATGAACCAGACCCCGCCATTCCGTTCCAAGCAGGCACTGGCTTAGCGCAGCTGGTCTTTCCCTTCAGCAAACTCCCTCTGTCCTCTACTGTTTTCTCATTCATGTGAGACACAGTCCCTCATTTCCCATTCACAATGGGAAATTCAATCAATCCGCTCTTTTTCAGCCCCTGCTAAAAATCACCTTTGCCTCTTTAGCTCCTCGCTTCCCTTCCAAAGTGTGCAATAAATAAAGGTACCTTTCAAACTTCAAACTTAATTCGCAAGCTTTTTCCAGGACTTCTCTTCAGCAAAGAAAATGAATGATACTGTTCAGTCTCATATGTTGGACACATGAGATTATTAATTTGTAACTAACTTTGTTTGTTAAACGTCTAATTAATTTACAAGGTTAAAATGCTAACTGTTAAATGTGCTTTAACAGGTATGATTCTACATACTTAAACACTGTGTTCTCATGAAATGGTTACCAATATGGTGTGTAATTTTATATACAAAGGTTTATAAAAAGATTGATATGTTGTAGAGGCTCAAAGGTTTTATTCCAACTAAAAAATACTATAAATAACAAAATGTTTTTAATTAAGATAAAATAATTCTCTAAATTCAAATCATTATAAAGATTGTTTCAAAGGATGAACAGAGAAAGGAGTTAACACGTGAGAGAAAAATAAATTAGAAAGTTATAGGTGTGGAAACCATACTCAATAGAAGGAAAAGGAAATGTTTCAAGATAAAAATGTCTTATAGTGAAGTAAATAAGAGGGTTTACGTAAGTGATGTAAAAGGCATGTGTAAGTTGGTTAAATAAGTGTGTGGAAAACAATCAGAAACATTTTGCTATTTTTCCAAAAAGGTTAAATACACTCAAAATTTCTTTAATCCGTTCTAATTGTAATATTTTGTCAGATAAATGCTCTCAGCCTTTCTTTAATTTGTTCTAAATATGATATTTTATCAGCTAATGTTCTTAGAAGCTCAAATAGGTTAACAGAAAACTTCAAAACTTAAACACCTGACCTTCAAAAACCATCAAGACAGATAGGTACCACAGACCCCGGCTACTGTAAGTTTATAAACATTAAAATTAAAGCCCAATGTTCTCAATTTAAGATTAGCTTACTGGATGGCTAAGATCAAAACTTTTAAATTAATCAAAAAGGGCCAAGAATACCAGTATTTGGTTCTTGTCCCAGAGTCTGCCTGTGAGGGAAGAGGAAACATCTCTACAGAGCTTTACATCTCTGGGTCACATGATCTCCCAATAAGGGGGATAAATGAGGACCCAAGAAGAGGAAAAAGCCAATCAGTGCACGTGCAAAAAGGAGGGTCCCATTAAAAAGGGATGAACATCCCTAATGCTTCTAAGGAAAGCCACAAGGTCAAGCAAGACCTGGACCCCATCCTTACAGAAGGCACTGAGCACAAAAGCTGCTCTCAAGTTTCCCCAAGATTCCCATCAAAAAACAGCTGACTCTTACCAATAGTCAAAACAAAAGTCAGTTTGACAAACTTCATCCTAGACATCCAGTAACAGTTTAAAACAGATACACAATCATTTCTGGACATTTTAGAAGTAAAGGTAACTTCAGCCCTAAGTAAAATGTTGTGTTTACATCCCTGATAACCCAGGGATGTAAAGATGATTTAAAATTTAAATCATCTTCATGGTATACATTGACGTTTCAGATGCTGCAACATTTCTTCGGTACTCATGTTTTTTGTTTCTCTAATAGAAGGTTCTGTCCCTGATGACTTTACAACCTTCCCCAGGCTTCAATCTGACCTAACTTCTACAAAAGGAACTCCAAACTACTGCCCCCATCACTTCGCCCCCCATTCAGCCTGAAGAAGCCAGACTCGGTCATCGACCCATTCCCTTACAGTAGTAAGGAGTTCCTAAGTTTAGAAGGAAAGTGAAGCCAAAATCTCATAGGCAGTCAGCATATATAGGTAAATCGAGTTAGGTTGAAAGCCAATTTTGGGAAGTTGGGAAACTGTCCCCTGAGGGATTGAAATGCTGATTCCCTCAGAGCCCTTCTTCCACCCTTAACAACCTGCCCAACATGTTGCCAAGGTAACCCATCTCAGGAATTGCCCCTCCCTACACGGAGCTATCTCAGATCTTCTGCAGAAACGTTTTCTCAGATCCACCCATTCCTTATAATATCACTTTCTCTGCAGTCCCTCCTTTCCACAGCTCGTGAGTACTCTTGCACTCTTTTAAACTTTCATTCCTCTCGTGGGTATCATGTTTCCCTGTCTAACTTGCTCAGACCCAGGTGGTTACCTAAGAGTTCAGACTTCCCATCAGTCGAGGGCCATTACTGTAGACAGAGAGAGGCTCTCATCAAGGCCCTTCCATGTCCCAAGACAAAGGAAGTGATTCTTCTCTTCCTAGGCCTAGTGGGATACTTCCGTGCCTAGATTCCCAATTTCTCTCTTTATGCAAAGCTCCTATATGAGGCAGCTAAGGAGATTGAGGGAAAATTCCTTCTGACAGCATTCAGGTCGAGTTTAAAAAACATCTGCAGCAGGCACTGTCACAGGCCCCAGCTCTTCATCTCCCAGACCTTCTTCAGCCATTCACCCTTTATGTCCATTAAATGAAGGGTTTGGCTCTCAGTGTTCTAGGCCGATACAAGGGCCCCACCTTTCCCTACCTTTCTAAACAGCTTGACCCCACCGTTCATGATGAGCCCCCTGTCTTCGGGCTCTGGCCGCTGCTTACCTACTTCTACAGAAATCTAAAAAGCTAATTTGGTGCTCATGTCACTATTGCCTCTCCTCACATTTAAAGACTAACGTATAAAAGCTTCAAACTCTCCTGCCCTGTCGCACTCGGCTCCTCAACCTCGTTCCAGTCCTGCTCCTCTTTACACCCAGTTTTCCTTCTCCCAGTCTCCTCAGAGCCCCCCAGAACATCATTATATAGAGATGCTTCAGGCTTAAACTCCTGAAAGCCTCTCTTCTGCCCAAACTAATGGGGATCTCCCATTGTCCTTCACAACAAAGTGGAGGGACTCTCCATAGTTCAGGGAAACATGAAGGCTGAAGCAGCACTGTCTTCTCCTTCTCTTCTGGCTTCAGTCCAATCTACTACCCAGGGCCCCCACATTCCCTGCCATACAATCAATCGTCTCCTATCTCCATTCACTTTTCCATCCTATTTGAGGGCATAAACCTTCTGGAATCGCCTGACTCAGCCTCCGCTCATCTTTTCGACCGCAATATCATTAATTTGGTGTCATTCCGGCAACATTTGCCTCTCAGCTGGAGACGAATACAGAGGTTCCTTTCTGGCCCTTTGGCCTACTCGGACTTGAGTCTCTCTCTCTTTCCTCTCGGACAGGACACAGAAAACCCCTGCACAAGGTGGCTCATAGTCCTCTGATATCTTGAGCTTCTCATGATATCCCACGTCTGCCTGGCTCCGGTGATGACCAAGTCACAGACCTGGATCTCCCTCTAATACTTACTTTGAAAAGGACGCTTTCCAAAATATTGTATTAGTCGTTGGAACTTCTTAATCCATCTCACCCTCTAAAGTCCTTAGAAAATTTGTTTTCAATTTCTACTAACGGTCAAAAGTATGGGCAAAGATTCTTTTATATCCAAGCTTTCTTCCTCCTCTGATCAAACCCAATTCAGTTGTGCTCGTTGCATAGTTACCCAGAATATATCTACTTCCCTTAACATTCCTCGGCATTTTTACATCCCGTATCACCCCATTGACTTCAGGGAAGGTAGAGAGTTAATAGAACTCTTACTTCCCCTCGCCCTCTTTAGGCTCAGAGTACTCCCAAAAAGCCCTCCTTACTATCCCCTTTTGAGGATATGTTTGGGTGACCAGCCCTTCCACCCGGAGTTTACCCAACTCAGGGGACCCTTACCCAAAGATCTCTCTTCTCCTCTCTTATCCTTCATCAGACATCAGATATGGAAGTGCCAAGATTTCATTTTGCCTGACCCAGGGTAGACTCACTGCTTCATTCCCATTAATACCCGGTTCTTGGGTATATTTCTCCCCTCCCCAGGACACAGGAACAATCTCCTTTGTCCCAAAGTGGGCAGAACCTTTCCACATTGTGCTGTGCACACCCACAGCTGCTAAATTTCGTGAAACCTCAGGAAATTTGACTTCTTGGATTCATTTTTCCAGACTGAAACCAGCTGATCAACCAACTGAAGATCCACAAAAGGACAACTACTTCAGTAACTTGCTTCTCCCATTCCCCACCAATCCCCTAAAAAATTGTTTCTCTTTGTGTTCCTGATACCGACTCAAAATAATCTTTTCTGTTTTTTTCTCGTTTTGAACCTTTAACCAGTTTTTCCTCAGGGACTATCAACTGTTAAAAAAAACCAATGGATGACTTTCCAACCAGAGACCCCTGCTGAGTCCTGCCCTTATGCTGCCACCCATGCTCATTATGATGTGCTTCTCGCTCTCCATTGGCCTCTATCACCGTAAGTCCCACCTGGTGGAACACAGGCCTATAGAAAATAAATCCATCTCACCTTCTTTCCCTTTGTTGCTTCCATAATAGTGTTACCTGCAAACTCGCAAGACCCACAATTTCTACATGCTCTCCGACTGACTCCCTCAGTGACTTTCTGCAGAAGCCTGGTTTGACACCCTCACACCGACCTATAGCTTCCAAAGAAAACTTCATCCATCCTATACCTGGACAGATTCATCTTTTCCACGCCTGCCTCCTGGGAATATTTTTTTACCCTCAAGCCTGACCTGGCCTGCCCACACATCTCCCCCCCCCTCAAAACAACCCCACGTCGCACCGCATTTCAGCTCCGAAGCAGCCCAGATCGAAACACGACGCCCCATTCCTAAGGAAAACAAAAAGGGGGGAATGTTGGATTCCAGGCAGGAGGCCGTTGCCTCCCAGGCAGGAGGCCCACACTCCCCAGGTGCTTTGTTAAAAACTACACCTCCCACGATCCCTCAGCGTGACCAGAAAACCTGACCAGCAAAATGCCCGGTCCACTACCCCCCCTGACCTCTGATAGCCTATAGGGCAAGGGACTCACTCCAAGGGGGTTTTTATGACCCCTACTCTATTTAAAGCCAGCCAGTACAAAATCGCTCCTCTGTTCCTGCTCTCTGTTCCTGCTTGCCCCTGCTCCCGTCCATCCCTTTCTACTACCCCTCTTCCCCTTGCCCAGGTGGCACCCAATAAAACCCTTTATTTCACTAACACGGTGTTCCCGGCTAAGTTAACTATGTTCAGCATATTTTTCTAACAGTGAGTACCTTGGCCCTATAGGCTATCCAGAGGTCAAGGGTTCAGTGGACAGGGCATTGCTGGTTCAGGTTTTCTGGTCCACACTGAGGATCTTGGGAGGTGTATGTTTTTTAACAAAGTATCTGGGAGGTGTGGCCTCCTGCCTGGAATCCAACATTCCCCCCTTTTTGATTTTCTTAGAAAGAGGGGCTTCGTGTTTTGATCTGGCTGCTTCAGAGCTGAAATGGGGCGACGTGGGGTAGTTTTGACAGGAGGAGATATGGGCAGGCAGGTCAGGCTTGAGGAGTGAAAAAAATTCCCAGGAGGTAGGCGTGGAAAAGATGAATCTGTCCAGGTATGGGATGGATGAAGTTTTCTTTGAAGCCATAGGTCGGTGTGGGTGTCAAACCAGGCTTCTGCAGAAAAGTCACTTAAGGGAGTCAGCCAGCTATTCTCTTTGAAGAGCATGTAGAAATTGTGGATCTTGCGAGTTTGCAGGTAAACACTATTATGGAAGCAACAAAGGGAAAGAAGGTGAGATGGATTATATTTCTGTAGTCCTGTGTTCCACCAGGTGGAGTTACGGTGAAGAGGCCAATGGAGAGTGTGAAGCATATCTTAATGAGCGTCAGGTGGCAGCATAAGGGCAGGAACTCAGCAGGGCTCTTGGTTGGAAAGTCATCCGTTGTTTTTCTAAACAGTTGACGTAGTCCCTGAGAAAAAAACTGGTTAAAGGTTCAAAACGAGGAAAAAACACAGAAAAAGATTATTTTGATGTCAGTAACAGGAACATCTGAGGAGAAACGGAATTTTTAGGGGATCGGTGGGAATGGGAGAGCAAGTTTATTG
>JAKELJ010000480.1:0-26038 GCA_025594165.1 Tamias sibiricus
TGTTAGTAAATGAAGCAAGAAAGAGATAGACTAACCCATGTAAGATTCCCTGTTTGAGTTCACAACATCATAAACTGGTTGCACCTTTTGGTGCATCCTTGGGTTTATCTAGGGTCCTTAGTGTTGTCTTACTAGGGATCTTTTTGTTGTTCATTGGTAGTAGTGTAGCCTAACTCAGTTTTGTGGCAGCTGTAGACTCAGGCATATAATTTATATTTCGTGTGTTGGGTTGGAGTAGCTACGGATTCCCAGTACGTTGTGTGTTACCTCTCTGGGCAGAGAGGCAGGTTGTCCTCTACAGTTTTGTCGATGGTGGAGCGGGGACTCTCTCTCCAGATCACCCTCCTGGCTGCGAGTGTGGTGGAAGGCAGGGCAGTCTGGCTTTCACTTTCACCACTCTCCTTCCTCCAGCGGTTTCTTCCTCCCAGTCTAGTTGTTTGTGGTGGGGGTTTGGCAGGTGGGGTAGGCAGGGCCCTTCCAACAGGGGTGGAGCCTGCAGTTCCTGGGTCATGGTGATGGGCGTGGGCCATTGGTCCGATGGGTCGGGGGGGCGGGCTGGTGGCTGGGACTGGCTCTCTTTGCTGGTGGGTTACCTACTGCTGTGTTCCTGTGGCAGTTGGGGCAGGTTGCCAGTTCCCCAGGGAATGGGACTGGTCCCTTTCCTCTGGTTGGGCCCTGTCTGCAGGGAAGGCGATATGGGACTGTTGTGAGCAGGTGAGGTGACCTAGGCGTAGCTGAGTAAAAGAAACATTTAATTTCTGTGGGCTTGAATCTATGTTCATTCTTCTTTAGACCTCTTGGTCGTGCTGTTGGGAGGTCGTTTCACTCTAATATTACAAAAAAAATTTTGCTTGAATTTTATATTATATTTATTTTTTTTAGACTCTATGACTTGTTTTTTTATATTAAGGGTATCTGATTTTATTTTCTTTCTGGTGGTTAGCACATTGATC
The DNA here is from genome assembly GCA_025594165.1 of Tamias sibiricus. NCBI lineage: Eukaryota > Metazoa > Chordata > Mammalia > Rodentia > Sciuridae > Tamias > Tamias sibiricus. Next base: position 954 of record JAKELJ010000480.1, read on the forward strand.
TTTCCAGATAAGTTATTAAATATCAATGCTCTTCCTCTGATTTAATATACATCCTTCTTTCTTATGTATAATTATATTAATCTTTTTTCTCTTATAATCAGAGGTCTTCTATTTTTCTTACACCATTGACTTCTTTTAATTACTGTATTATGTAGTAATTAATATGGAAATTGCCATGTGTCAGAAATATTGCCGGGTTTCCTTTATCGATGGGCCATGGCAATTTGGATAGGAATATGGTTGGTTTCTGTTCTTTTTACCCCCAAACATAACCTCCTGATAAAGATAATCCAGAAGTGCTCTCGGACAAAACTGTGACTTAGGTGAAAGTGTTGTTATTTTCTCCTTTCTTCTGATCAGCAGCTTGTCAGATCTTTGGGGTATTCAGGGTCTTCCTGCTATGGCCAGGCTACACGGTTGGTCTTCCTCATCGACCTGCCTCTCATGGGGTTATAGATCTGATTCTATGAACACCTCTTTTTAAAATTCATATCTACAAAATTCTTGTCTCACATGGTCTATGTTGGAAAGGTACTATGAGAAAATGATTTACGTCATAGGCCAATGATAATCTGGTAAATTATTTAATGCAATCATGGCAAATGTGTGGGCCATATTACCTTATGTGTATTCGCCTGCACTTAAAACGGCAGGCAACAGGATACTCAGGTTTTTCATTTTTCTTTTTCCTGATTCAGGACTTCTCCACTCTCAACCATCAGCAACTCCAGGTGACCCCCTTCATTTCATCAGAATTGTCCTGGGGGCTCAAAATTTTAATTTGCAAATTCCTCATGAAATAATGTTTTATTTTCCCAAGAGAAAAAAGCATTTGGAGAAATAGGGTCTCCATAGTGGTAAGCTTTATTACATTCATAGGGTTGCCACAGCAACCCCCCGGGACACCAAATGGACCTAGGTGGCTGAAAAACAACTGAAAACTTAGTTCTCTATCATTGGTTGTTGGAGGTTAAAAGTCTTTAATTCAAAAGTTGTTGTCAGGGTCATGCTCTCTGTGGCCAGTTCGTAGGGCAGGATTCCTCCCTATGAATATTTCTTAAAAAGGTGGTGTTTGATTGGCAATCATTGGCTATTTCGTAAGTTTGTACATGTTGTCTATTTTAGTTCATATGTCCACTTTCCCCTGTGGGGTTATCACATTAATCTGTCCATTGTACTTGTCTCTTTGTTTTTTCCCCCCCCCCCAAATATTTCTCCTTTTTATAAGGATGCCATTCATTATTGAATTAAGCTTACCTTAATGACCTCTATTTGTAACTTGTAACTACCTTCATTAAAGACCACTGTAATCAGGTGCTCTTCCTGACCTCGCTTACTTTGCGGAAAATATCACAGTAATTCCTAAGCCTGGCAAAGACAATAGCCATAAATAGGCACAATATCTTTATTGCATCATAGGATGCAAAAACGCCTCAGAACTATAATTTCTTGTCAAATTGTTGCCTCCCTGTTAGCTGTTGCTGCCTGAGCAGCAATGATACCGAGTGGAAAGAATTTTGGAGGCAAGATGGGGGAATGTGTATGGTTCTGTATTCTGTTTTCTCTTCTTGACTTCTCTCTCTCCTAACTCCTGACAAACAACCCCCATACAATTTCATTACCCATCTTGTTAAGGTACTTCTTCACCTTAATAAGTATACACGTTGTCACAAGTTCAACGTATAGGTGTGCATCACACAGTGTTTCATGGGCACAGAAGATGATTCTTAGTTGATTTCATTATGGTCAGGACGATAATAATTAAATGCCTCCTCTTTGGCTCTCTTGACCACAGCTCGCCTTCTATGTAGCTAACCTCATCATTAAGGCTTTTTTACATATTCCCCCCTTTTGTCTTTAAAAGTGGAATTATATAGGGATGGTGTGACCCCTCAACTACTATCTGGATCGAATGTGCCTTGTCTTTAGGCGTCAACAATGTGGCTGACCAACCATTCTTACCCGTCATCGGATTAATTCATAGGCTGTGCCCTTAAACTCCTGTCTTCGGTTGATATGTCGGTCACATGAGACTTTCCTGGCATTGACTACAATAGCGCGTCCAATCGGAGCCATCAAATCATAAGGGTGATTGCTCCAGTTCTAAGGCTGGTAAGCCTTGTGTTCGCTGACGACCGTAAAGTTCCTTTAACTTGCGTAAACAAGGTTCTTTAAACAAAATCAGTTGCCCTATGATTCCAATAATGTACACGCACTGAGTTCTCTAGAACATATCTTGCTGCCCTACTAGGGTTAAGTAAAAGGGGGTTTACCCGCAAGGCATTGTCACCGTTACAATGTCCCAAACATCAAAATTGTCCACTTGTTAACATCGGTTGATCTTGGAGGGCCTCGTGCATGCAGAGCAGAGGACCACACTGCTAGTGAGGTTGTTTTAACTGCGTGAGCAGCTGGGATGCTTGTAGCAATTGCGATTCCCTGCAGCTGTAGCAGCAGCTGCCTCCGTCTCTTTTATATGTCTCCGGCAAATCTTCCTGGGGCCGCTAAAGTCTGGCTATAGGGATGTACCTAGAAAAACTCAAAGCATACAATTAATTAGAGGAAAGGCTGGTTTTGTGCAATTCCACGAGCACGGTGTCAAGATGCGAGTTGGAAGAGTGTGCAATTCAAAACTAAAAAAATTAGTATATTAATTAGATATTCCAGGTATCTGAATGTTGATCTCTGCTCACACAACCTTTGCCTGCTTGAGCTCCCACCAACATTACCTGGCAAAAAATATCACATTTAGAATGGATTAAAGACAAAGGACTTAGTGCAATTACTAGATAAATATTTTGTTAGCTGGGAAACTTTGGGAGCATCTGCATACACAACAACCTTTTTATGAAATATTACCTGGTTGAAACCATTTAAAATTAATCAGCTTGTTGTAACTTAATAAAAGTTTATAACAAATTAAACAATCCCATTTCATATACAAAAATATCAGGCTATTACGGGTATTTAGTATATGCCTCTGCTGAAGAGAAAGTCCTCTTGAGATACTTATAAAATTTAAGTTTGAATAGGTACCTTCATTTTTTATGTTTTATCCAATTAGAATATTTTTAACTAAAATGGATTAAAGTTATTTGGGATTCATTTTTTTATCTATATAGTAATTTTCATGAGTGCGTTGGTTTCGGTTATTTGTGAGGTCACATTTGGGGACAGACGCACAAACATAAAGACATATGTTTGTGACGTTCGACGTATGTACATTGAAATCTAGACTACAAGCGCACAGGACTATAAAGGACATATATAAAATAAAAAATCACAACTTGTGTGCAACCTACTAAAGAGAGATTCCTCTCTTCCCGGGCGGGAGGAATGTGACTTAATGTTGTGAATTTATTGAAGGAAAAATTGAGCAGCTTGAAAAGTTTTCTTAGCTGAAATGGCTAAGATGAGGTTCCCATTGTCGGAAAAACTCGCCACAGGTACACGAATTTGATACCTCTTTTTTAAGGGAATCATTCCTCACACAAACTTGCATCTTGGCCCTTGTGATTTGGCACTTGGTTTTATTAATCTTGATTCTGCAACATACTTTCATCTTGGCCTTTTTGAATTTAGGTACCGGTTTTTATTAATCTTGATGGGTATCCTTACTGGTGAGGGACTCCGTGCTGTGGAAAAACACAAACAGATCCCTCTCGCGCCAAATTAATACTGGGTCTGGGCCTTCCATGGTGCCGGGAAAGTACTATCCTTACTGTATAATCCAAGGTGTATGTTGGTGATGTGGATTCCAGTGTCTGTCTCCAGAGGAATATCCTTTGGAATTCCATAATGTTAATAAAATTTAAAGTAAACAGGGGCAACGGGCTAACTCTATCTTTAGGATTTGTCCAATTTCCTTTCTTTTTGTTTCAAAAAAGCATTAGTTTTGAGTGTGCGATTGAGCTTGTTCAATTATACCTTGGCCTTGAGGATTCATAAGGAATACCAGGTATTTGATAGTTTACTGAATTTTGGTGCAAAAACTGTTTGGAAAGTATGAATGTGATCTTACGTTTATGCAGGGCCTTTGGTCCTGTTTTAAGCATTTTGGGAATATCCAGTGCATAGCAAAAGACTTGTAATCTAATGTGATTGTAACATTCTTTAACATTTTCTCAGCATGTAAGGGAAGCCATGATATCATGCCTGTGCATGTTATCTATGGGTCACTTGAAGGAATCGCATATTTTCCAAAAACTTGGCTCATGTGTGACATCCATTTGCCACAAATGATTTGGGCATTAATCCCTCTGATGGGTTAATCCCTTTAATGTGGATTGGGCTATTGTGTCACACAAGATTTGACAAGGCTTCACTAGTGTTTCGAGCTTGTTCTTTAGTTATTTTTGAACCTTTGTTGTAACATGAAATTGAGTATGGAACGAGGTTTAGCATTGTTGGACAGCTGATGATTTTAAAGATGGTTTGAGTATGGGCATTGGCCTTTTGATTTACCTTCTTGGAGAGGACCAGGCCAAGATCTAGTTTGAACTCTGATTATTGTCCAATAAACAAAGGTTCTTTACATTCCACATAGAAGGTTTGTGAATTTGAAAAAAAACAATTTAAAGGGCATGGAGTATGTGGTTGCATTTTCGACCTGCTAGCTCCAATTTAGGAGGGCATGTACAATATAGATGGCGGGCTGAAAAAAATATTTATGGGGCTATTCTCTATAATACTTTCAAGAGATATAATATAACAGTCTTCTTATCTCTACCAATTGAGCTGATTTATGGGCTAGTTAATATGAATCATATTTCTGTTTTGAGTGACTATCTGTAGCTGTTGCCATTAGAGGAGCCCATCTATTAAAAATACAGTTAATGCCTTAGGAATAGGTTGATTTTTTTTGTTACCTGTGGATATATAATGGAATGATTGATACAAAAAGCTAGTTTTGGAGACTTAGGAAGATGGTTATTTCAAAAGTTGCCAGTAAGTATGAGCATTCTAGCTTTGTAAGCCCAAATCATTATCATTGGAAGCTATAATTATTCAAACCTGTGACAATGAATCATGGGAGTAGAAAATTAGTACGCGGGGTGAATGCCAAATATATCTTAGTAGAAGTTTTAAGTCCTTGAAGATATTAGTTTTGCCTCCATGGAGTCTATAAAAACTCAATTGTACTTTTAGGTGAGATGGGCAATAGGTATCCTATCCATAATAAATGGCCCCATGTTGCCTAGAATACTCCTGGTGGGGTGTTATATTGGTGAAAGAAATTAATGCTCAATATCAGTGGTCTCGAGTAAAATTCATTTCTATCTCACAATGGGATCATTCAATGGCCTTTGTATACCAATCTTTAATGCTTCCCTAGCCTCAGGAGTCAATGTTCGATGGTGAAGATGGATCAGTTTCCTGTGTGAAGGGTATATCATATAAAGGGTTTTAATGGCCAAGTAGTGAGGCTTAGTTATAGGGCAGATGCCAATTAATGTATCCCAGCAATTTTTGCAATATCATTAAGAGTAGCGAGATGTTCCGTATTTATTATGATTTTTTTGATGCCTATTAAAAGTATCCATAAATTGGAATCCTAGATTTAATTTTGGTGATCTAGTTTGAACCTTTTTTTCAGCAAATGTTTATGTAACATATCGTTTCAAGTTTTCTGTTATATCGCTAAAATATGGTGAAATTGGACATCTTGATTAGGGATGAGCATGCAAACATCATCCATAAGGGGTAATGGAGGCACATAAGCTCTGGGGTATGTGGTTTCTTGATAGGACTTGGAAATAACTTTATCTACATTAGATTTTTGAAACATAGTGGTGCTATTAGCACATACCCTGGGGTAAAAACGTTACGCTGAAATATCTTTGTTCAGGACCATCATTATTAGTATAGAGGGAAACTGAAAAAGCAAAACACTGGGGAGATCCATGCGGATGTACAAGAATAGAAAAAAAAATAAAAAAAAACCAATCCTTGTAGTATCAAGGGTTATAAGATGGAAATTTGTAGGGAATAGCTATTGGATTAGGAAGGCCAGGTTGAAATAGGGGCCATAATTTTGCATAGTTTTATTGAGTTCTATAAGATCATGTAATAAATCGCCATTTTCCTCGATTTTTTTCCTAATCACGAAATATGGGGGAATTACAGGGAGGTGGAGTGGACAAAATAGGTTCATATTTTGTCCTGCTTCTAGTTGTTCTTGGAACTTAGTAAGTGGGACCGCTGGCCGCTTGTAAGTTCTCTCTAGTTAGGGGGCTCTGGATGGGATTCCAAAGCTGGCTTATCAGGAAAGCCAGGGTATTTTTCATATTTGTATTCTCAGTGGCCCTCATAAAAAATTTCCTATTCTTTTTCGGATGGACGATTTCCTTTAAGCTCAATAGGGTTAGGATCACCTTGTAGATTTTTTTCCTAGTCATGTTACCTGGAAACAGATCCCTGTTTTTCCCTGGCGACTCACCATCTTTTATTAATTAAACAACCTGCAAGGCTTGGTTGTGGAGGTGTACTCCCATTTTGTTGAAATACCATCTCTATCTTCAAGGTAACTGGCAAGCTGGACAAAACATAAGGCTGAAAGGTTCCTTGTTGCCCATTCTTCTTCCTCACTATTTTAAAACTGTGGCACTTTTGTTCTGGGCTATTAGAATATCCCAAGGCCTCGCCAAACTAGTTGCAGCCTTTTGCAAGGCCAGTGTTTGCGTCCATTGTCGTATTACGTTGATTAATGGAAGAGTCGCCCCTAGTGACAATCACCCCTCCATCTCTATTCCTTGATTTTTTATTTTTGCACATAGGGCCTCTGTGAACAACTCCTGAACCCAGCAAGCCTTAGGTCCTGAGCCAGTGGAACCTAATCCCCTTTTCTTCCTATTTTGAAGCATACTCTGAAATGAGTCATGTAAACTGGGAAGGAGATGCTGCTGAGAAAATTCTATCACCTGTGGTTAAACTAAGCTAATGGACGCTTTGAGTGTGTACTGAGCGATAATCTAGATTTCTCCTCCAAAGTTCTGAATCTAGTTGGGACTATGTCTGCCCAAGGGGGAATGATTTGAATGCTTATCACTGCCCCTAAAAGGACCGGGGCCTAATCCAAGGGGTGTGTGGTATGATGTTGTACGGTGAGAGACTGAACCGCATTGCTTTGCTGTTTGGTTAATTCTAGGCCTCTTTAAGTCAATGTTTGTTCAATAAAGAGAGTGTTCATCCGGACATCCCGCGTTGCTATAGACAAGACTTCCTAGGATATGATGGCGTGTTTTCTTGTTCAAAACAGACAGGAGGTAAGGCATTCTAGCGATTCTGTTCTTAAGCTCTCGCCACCGCCGGTGTGAGTTGCATTCTTCCTGTCAGGCAGGAAGACTTCCCTTATAGGGCCCAGAAAGGGAAAAATAAATAAAAAAAGCGCAACTCAGTGCCCCAGCTCCATTCATAACTCAGCTACCCCGGGCAGGTTGGGACCCAACGTGGGGGCCACATACATACCACAGAGATTCCATATAAACCCAAAAGGACAAGCCCATTAATAATAAAGACAGAATAAAACATTAATAGACCATAATTAGATAAAACAATAATGGGGTATGCAACCCCCATGACCAGTTGAAAACTAGCTATGCTGACTTTAATTATTTTTAAATTTTTTCCATAAACAGCATACTCTATCTGCGTTTCAAAGACACTGGTCTAACCAAATGCCTTTATATAAAATAGGTTGAGGGTCCGATGGAAAGGGACCCTATTAACTGGGCGTCTAGGAGAGGTCATGATCCATTAATAAGTGATGGCAGAGGTTTTACGATGTGGGTCTTCCCATATGGGGGAGCAAAACCCTTATATGGGTGCCTTCCAGAACTATCAAATACTGCCACTACCGAACCAATAATGTCTTACCAGGAGCACAAGCTCTTGTAGGATGTGATCCCTTTCTTTTTTTCAACAGAAAATGAAAAAAACCGTGACAAAGCTCCGTGTCCTGCTAGTTGATTAAACTTCTCATCTACATCCGTTTCAAAATTCATCAATGACACTTATTCTGGGACTCCTTTTTTGTCAAACATATCAACCCCCTGTGTTGAGAGAGAGAAGGACTTGTGCCATTTCACTTGTGGACAATTATCTGGACTTTAGGACTAGACGGACTTTCTTTGGGTCTCTGAGAGAAGAGCGCTATATCTTAGGACAATATCTAGGACTTTGTGCTGGACGGCTTCCTTTGGGGACTCTAGAGAGAAGGGAGTCCCATTCCTGTGTCAGTCATCTAGACTTTTATGCCAAAAGGCTTCCTTTAATACTAAATAATAATTCACGATTGGATACTTTCTCTGGTTGGTGAAATTCCCTACTAAATAGTTGGACTTTCTTTTGTTGGTGGAAATCCTGCTAAATGGGTTTTGGACTTTCTCTTTTTGGTGAAAATCCTAATTGGCATTGGCTTTGTTGTGCACCTTTTTGCCCTATTAGAAAACTAGCCAGATACAGTCTGGGTGGTTCTATTATCTTGCGGAGTATATAGCCCTATAGGGCTTGGCCACGGTCCGTAACAGGATGCAGTGAGTAGTATGCCATTCCAGTTCAAGCCTTCCCAAAGGTGACTGTCATGTCCCGTGTGCTCCCCTTGGCCACACTGCCCGCGCTGGGGCCGTAATAGGCATGTCCAACTAATAAGTGCATTAGAGTGATAGCCGTATAACAGGTAAGATTTTTCCCAGAGAGGAGAAGTCGGTCCTAGAACGGGAACACTCTCTATGAGTTGGACTACACCTATCAAGATGGGGACATTCCCATTTAAAAATAAGTATTGGTAGAGAACATTTTTTAAATAAACAAAAAAAAGGGGAATTGTTTGGGACTATGTGTGCCAAGGGGAAAGATTTGAACTGGCTTACCAACGCCCTAAAGGAACGGGGCTAAACCAAGGGGTTGTGGCTATGACGTATGTGTAGCGTGAGAGGACTGAAACCGCACTTGCTTGCTGATTGGTTAGTTCTAGGACTACTTTAAGTCATTGCTTGTTCATTATAAAGGTGAGCGTTCTCCGGATATTCCCGCGTTGCTATATACAAGGGACTTTAATAGGTTTGTGGCGTTCGTGTTTGCTGTTCAAACAGACAGATGAGTCAAGGCATCTCATAGCGAGTTCTGTGTTCTTAAGCTGCGCCACGCCGAGGTTGAGTTGTCTAATATCTTCCTGCAGGAAGGAAAGAATTCCCTTCTAGGGGACCAGACAAGGGAAGGCGCAAAATCTCAGAGCCCCAGAGCTCCGATTCGTAACTCAGCTACCCCGGCAAGAAATCTGATCACACCTGGAATCACTTGAAGTCCAGATACGCTTTTTGAGCTTCTCCCGAGGATTAAATCTTACAGTCCCTAAGGGGAAGAGGATCCCCTGACTCCCGTGGGAATCAGTTCGAACCCCCATTTCAAGGAGAGTTAGCACTTATTTGGGCGGTGGACAGAGGTCTAGTCCTGCTACTTCCTCTTGTTGCCTCTGACTAGGTAGTCAATGGGTTAAGAGGGATTGTGTCGAGGAATCATCTGGATGGATGTTTGAGGATACTCCTCCTCTATTGCCTTCATACATTTTTGGGCCCCCGGGGACATTGGGCCCCCGGTGGCCCATTTTTTAAATTGTTAGGCAAAATGGTTAACCAGTATATATCAGTTTTGGATACTGCCACTTAATAGCCCAAAGGTGGTTTCCTTTTTTTAACACTGGGGCAGCGGCATCGGGGCATGTCGACGAGTCTTTGGTCTTTATTTTCTATTGTCTCTTGCCTTCTTTGGTGGATATTGTTTATTCTAAAAATAACCTGATTGGACTATAAGTAATTTTTAGGTTGCATGAGCCCTTATTGTAAAAAATTTTGAGGAGACAGCACCTCTCATGGGCTGATGTGATTACATTACCTATTACATATGCATTCATTTTATGTCCTTGCATAGCCTTATTATAAACATAAAGTTCCTTTTTGATTTCCAAAGTGTCTGATAGCATCTTGACTATAACTTTGTTGGCATTTTTCATAAGCCAGCTGAACAAACTAATGGCATGCTTGGACATCGTCTCCAAACACTCTACCTGCCTGTTCTCGCCAAATGTCGCATCAGCAAAAGTAAGCATTATGGCTCATTTATGGTCCCTGAAATCTCACTCAGACAAAGCTTCCCTATAAAGGTCAACCTAGTTCCTTGTAAATGTTATCCATGCGCTTAACAGCTTTGTGGGATCTATTTGAGCATAAAACTCCAGGGTTCTTACTGAATCTGAGCCTGTATATATCAGCATATTGCCGCTTCTCTGGTTAAACCTGTCTACATTACGGTGTGGAAATACTGCAAGTCGCATTTCTCGTCTAGCTGTTTCAACACAGAAATCTCTTGGTATTGAGACCTCCCAAATCAAGTCAGTGTTCCCTGCTCAATTACTGCCTTACCATTAAGCCTTTCCAATCTGAAGGAAGTTAATTTCAAAGTTTTAAGGGCTTTCCAATACCATACTTATGGTAATATGGAGCTTGGGTGGTCCATATGTCATAGTTTGCTTCTTTTAAAAATTTTTTTATAGTTTTGAAATCTAAAAGATTGGTTGTAACTTTGCTCTTTTTTTTTTTTTTTGTCGGTACTGGGGATTGAAACTCAGGGGGCACTCTGTCCCACGGGGTCACATCCACAGCCCTTTTTTGAATTTTATTTTAGGTGACAGGGTTCTCACTGAGTTGCTAAGTGTCCTCACCATTGCTGAAGGCTGGCTTTGAGACTCGCGATCCTCCGTGCCTCAGCCTCTCCAAAGTGCTGGGATTTCAGGCAGGCGCCTCCGTGCCGGGCTACTTTGCTCGTTTTGATTTTTCAAAATACTGGTATATCCCATTGTCCCTGTGAAAATTTTGACACTTAAAGGGACAGGTAAGCGCTTAGAAAGACTGTTAATCTCTGCTTTCAAGGGCATGCAAGCACCTTAGAAAGGACCCTTCATAGGTCTCTGTACTTGATTCAGCCCATGAGGGAGCATGTGGGCTTCAATCGTGGTGCCTCCACTTGAGGGACCTTTATATTGGTCCTCCTTAGTTTCCTTTTGCTCATTTTCTCAAGGATCGATTTTACTTTAATTCCACCTCTCTAATTACTTATCCCTCACTGGTTCCTAACTGACGCAGTGGTGGTTTGTTGCTCTCTTGTTCACTTTTACTTAATTTCCTCCTCACTGCTACTACTCTCCACTGGTCCTAACTGACTTTAGTGACCAATCCCGAGTCCCAAGGTTTTCAATTGAGTGCATGTATTCCTCTGCCACCTATAATAAAATCTTGAATAGCTTTAGCAGCTCGTATTTTTTGTCATTTTTGAGCCCTTCGTAATCGCTAGTGACTTGAGACTCCTCAGTTCGTCTTACCTGCCGGATTCCGAATATTGCCCCGTACATGGCCACCTCATTGTTTGCCGCCTGTAGCTGTTGCCACCTGCTGCAACGATACTGCGGGAAAGACTATTCGGCGGCAGATTGGGGAATGAGTAGGTTCTTATATTCTGCTTTCTCATTCTGAACTTCTCTCTCCAACTCCAACAACTCAACACCCCCACACAAACTCCATACCCTAACCAGAGTTAAATACTTCTTCACCCGTAATCAAGTATACAAGTGTTCCACCAGACGTCAACTTACAGGTGTCTTCCACACAGTTGTTCACGGGCACAGAAAGATTCTTAGTTGATTACATTAAGGTCAGGAGAAAATAAGTAAACGACCTCCTCTTGGCTCTCCAGCCAGCCGCCGCAATCTTAGCTACCTCCTCATTAAGTCTTACCGTACAGCAAAATCAGATTTCACATAATACATATCCAAAAAGATTGTGCACCACGATCAAGTGGGGGATTTATCCCAGGGATGCATGGTTGGTTCAACATTCAGAAAGCAATATACTCATAATACATCACATAAACTAGCGTTAAAGATTAAAAACCATTTTTATGATCATTCTCAATAGAGGCAGAAAAATCTCATTTTGACAAAAATAACAAACACCCCTATACGTTCAAAGCTCTAGAAAAATTAGGAAATAACCGGGCAACTCATGCTCAAAACATTATAAAAGCTATCTATGCAAAACATCAAGCTACACAATTACTATCTTAATTGGAGAATAATTGAAAGCATTCCCTCTAAGAAACATGGTACAGGGACAGGGATGTGCCCCTCTCACCACTGCTATTTAAACATGAGGTACTTGGAAACTCTTCTGGGCCAGGTTGCAATTTGACAGATGAAAGAAATTTAAAGGGATCCAGCTAGGAAAAGATGAGTCTCATATTTAGCACTATTTGATGATGACATGATAATATACCTAGATGACCCAAAAAAAAAATCTCTACCAGAAAAAACTTTTACAAATAGTAAAATGAATTCGGCAAAGGTTAGCAGGGATACAAGATTCTATTACCCTAAGTCCAAAGGCCATTTTTGTACCTCAGTGACAAAGCCTCTGAAAGGGAAATGATGCAAAACTCCTCCATTTACAATTAGCATTAAAAAAAGATACCTGGGAATCAACTTAACGAAAACGATGAAGGACCTCTACAACGAAACACTATAGAACACTAACGAAGAAAATCATTGAAGACTCAGAAGATGGAATGACCTACCTTGTTCTTGGATAGGTAGTATTAATTTTGTCAAAATGTCCCCATTACCTACCAAAAGCACTATACAGATTTAATGCAATTCCTATCAAAATCCCCAATGGCCCTTTTCTCAAAGAAATAGAAATAAGAGCAAGTCATGAAGATTCATCTGGAAATAATAAGGACGACCCAGAAGGTAGCTAAAGCAATCCTGTGCGAAGTAAAAAGTGAAGCAGTGTGCATTCACCATACCAGACTTTAAAATTTATACTGTAGAGCAAATAGTAACATAAAACGAGCATGGTATTGGCACCAAAACAGTATTAGTAGACCAATGGTACAGAACTGAGGAACACAGAGGACTAATACATATTAATTTCAGTTATCTTAGACAAAGGTTGCCCAAAAATGTACAGTGGAGAAGAAAGGATAGCCTCTTCAAACACATGGTGCTGGGAAAACTGGAAATCCAAATGCAACCAAAATGAAATTAAACCCGTAATCTCTCACCCATGCACCAAAATTTTCAATTCAAAGTGGATTACGGGACTTAGGAATTAGACCAGAGACAATACACCTAATAGAAGAAAAAGTTAAGCTACAATTTAACCAGACAAGTTGGATTAGAGCTCCAAGTTCCTTAATAAGAATCCCAAAAATGGGTTTAGCACAAGAATTTATACCAAGCAAAATTAATGAATGGGATTAGATTTAAGCTAAAAATTCTTCTTCTCAGCAAAAAGAATATACAAATCAGTGAGAGTGAATTAGAGAGGCCAAACTAACTTGGAACAAATAATTTTATTCGATGCACATACTGGAATAGAGCACTAATTTCTAGAATTATATAAAGAACTCAAAAAAACTTGACCCCAAAATATACAAATAAACCAATCAAATAAAGTGGGAATAAGGAATAGAAAAGAACACTGCTCAGAAGAAGATACATTGATTAATCAACCAAATATATGAAAAATAATGCTCAACATCATGGCAATTAGAGAAATACATATTCAAAACTACTCTAAAGGATTTCATTTCAACTCCAGTCAGGAAATGGCAAGCTATCAAGGAATACAAAACTACAATAAGTGTTGGAGTGGATGTGGGGAAAAAGGCACCACTCATACATTGCTGGTGGGGACTGCAAAATGGTACCAACTGTTATGGAAAGCAGTATGGAGATTTCTTGGGCAAATGGGAATGTGAACCACCCTATGACCTAGCTCTATCCCACCTCCTGGGTCTATTCCCCCAAAGGACTTAAAAACAGCTTATTACAGTGGACACAGCCACTTTCAATGTTTATAGCAGCACAGTTTCACAATAGCTAGATTGTTGGAAAACCAACCTAGATGTCCCTAGGTTGATGAGTGGATAAAGAAAATGTGGTATATATACACAATGGAATTTTACTCAGCAATAATGAGAGAATAAAAATAATGGCGTTTGCTGGTAAATGGATTTGAAGTTGGGAGGAATATAATGCTAAGTGAATCAGTCAATCTCAAAAATCTAAATTACTGAATGTTTCCTCTGATATAAGGAGGTTGGTTCACAGTATTGTTGGGTCGGGGAGTACATAGGAGGATTTGGTTTAGAGGAACACTATAATGGTCAAAGGGAAGGGAGGGATAAGGAGGGGGCTAGCAAGGGAGGGGAAGGGGGAAAAAAGAAAAAAAAGATGGTTGAATGAGATGGATTATCATAGGGCTGGGGTTGTGGCACAGCGTTTTTTAGAGGGTGCACCTTGGCACATGCGCGGCCTGGGTCTTGAACCTCAGCACACCGTATAAAATGCATTGTGTTACAACTAAAAGAAACATATAAAATTAAAATATTAAAAAATGATGGATTATTTCATTATTTTAAAATGTGTACAATTTGATTGAAGACTTGCAAATGCTACGAAATATTACTTTTGTATACCAAACTGTTTTGTGTAATAATAGAGGGCTCTATATGTATAGTATGAGACTGTATTACATTATTACTACGTATTATATAAAAAAATTAAAATAAGAAAAGAATAAGTACTAAAACTCAACAAAAACCAAAAAAGACCCTGTGTCAGTAAGCTTTTTGTTGTTGTAATTAGAATACCCAATGAAAAACAATTTATAGTGAAAAAGATATTTTTTGGCTACACAGATTTAGAGGTTTTAGTTCCATGGTAGGCTGCATCCATTGTTTCGGGCGTTTGAGGGTAAGGCAGAACCATCATGGCAGAAGGGCAGGACTGAGGGAAAGTTACATCTCCTAATGGTGGCCACGAAAGAAGGCGAGAACCAGGAGAGAGAAAGGAGACAGGGTACATTGATGGTAAACTCCTTCCAGGGCATGTCCCTAGTGACCTACTCCTTCCCCAAACTCTGCCTGGCATCCTATAGTTTTCCTCTGCTTCACAATAGTGGGCTAATTTATTAATTCATCAATGGATTAATCCACTGTATGGGGTCAGAAATTATCATGACCCCAATCACGCTTTCATAAAATACACCACTTGGAACATTGCTGGCACTGGGGACCAGAAGTTATTCGAATCACCAGAGTCTTTGGTTGACGATTTGATATCCAAACCCATAATTAGGGTCGCCATTTCCTCAAAATGGTCACATTTTGAGGTTACTGGGGCCTTAGTGTTTTCAATAAATGAATTTTGGATGGTGGAGGTGGAATGGTGGTCGTTACTATTCTTACTATCATAGATAAACCTTTCAAAGCAAGTGCCAGGCAAAAGCCCTAGTTTACCCATATGTTTAAGAGCAGTACCTGTCAGGGGTCAATCAGTGGCTGTACTAAGTATTTTTATGAGTGTGTGTCGTGTGTGATTGTGTGTGTGTGGGGGTTGTTGTGTGAGATGTTGTGGAGTGTGTGTAATTTACACATTGAGTTGGTTAGTGAAAAAGATTGAAGATAGTCATTTTTCATTATTGCGGTTTTAAGAGTTTCTGGGTTGAGGTTGTCACAATCCAATAATAAAACCTGTCACCATTCTCTTGAGGATTTGGTAACTGGACTTATTTCTTCTTTTGTTTCTTAATTTTAGTTTGATTTTAAAGGGATTTTGAGGCAATGTGTATGCTCTCACTAAAATATCCTCTATGTTCTTTTTAACTGTTAGAACAGTGGCAAACATGTTCTAGGTAAGCATGTACTGCCTCACTTTCTAGAACAGGTGTTTGTCTGTTTTTGCTTTTATTGAATCCTTGAAATGCTTTGACGCTCAGGAAGGGAGTCATCCAGTCTCTGCGGATTACTGACTTTTTGTATTCACAAATATCTAGGTCAACCTGAAATTTATGATGAGGCACAGGCCCCAATGATGACTTTCATGTGTGATTTAAGGTCAATCTATGGGGAAAATGAACAAAAGGCATTGAAGTAATAATTTATGTGTATGAGGAATAGTGTTCACTTGGCCATTCGTGAGAATCTTTTGCGTCTAGGCAGATTAGTCAATTCATGGTTAAAAATAATAATTTATTCACACTGTGCTTTCATGAGGGAAATTAGCTTCTTATTGCTTATGTGAACTAGGCATAATCTAATTTTATTATTTGTGCAGAACATTTGTGCTTAAGTCTTGAAAAGGTCGTGCTCACTCAGGAATAGATGAAAATCTATTCTTGAGGTTGAATTATAATCTGATTTCTTTATTTTTTTGGGAAAATTGTTTCAGGTGATTAGTTGGGAAACCTGGTGTTGCCATCCAGCTATTCTCCCCTCCCTCTCGCCCACTTCCTTACTGTGCTGGGGATGGGACCCAGGATCTTCTACACACAATTGGCAAGTGCACTAAACAACTGAGCCACGCCCCAGCCCTTGCTGTCTTTTTATTATTAAAATAAGGTCCTATATTGCTTTCTATATTAGAGAATCATGACAAGAAGGGCTCCCGCCATATGTTAAGCTATCTATGCTAAACAGAGTTATAAATGATTAGAAATGGAACACTCACATTGAGTTCCCATTAGATGCTAGTTACTTTGTCAAGGAGTTTACATTGGTCTGTGGTAGTAATGACTCATCACTGCTGGTGACCAGCTCATACCTGACATAGGAACAACTTAGTAGACAGGGACAGTGTATTTTGGGCTCACCAGTTTCAGTACCACTTGAATGATCAAGGGTTATTATGCTATGAACCTCACAGTGAGACAGAAACTTTATGGACGAAAGGCAGGGTGGAGGGAAACGCAGATCTCCTTGTGGTGGCCAAAAAGCAGAACGAGGGGAGATGAAGAAAGTGCCACAAGGGAAAGTGCACCCTTTTCGAGGGTATGCCCCCAGTGAGAGCCACTTTCTCCAGGCCATGCCCCACCTGCCTATTGTTACCACACAATTAGTTCATTCAATTGGACTGTGTTGCCTGCCTGAATCGCTTGGAGCAACGGGAAGCCGTCGGGAAAAAACTTCAGAAGCAAAAACTGGAGACAAACAGCTTTTTATTTGATAACTTTTCTCTCCGTTCTAATAGACGACTAACACACGCCAAAAAACACACCCTAAAATGGCGCTGACCCGATCAGCAATTTCGGCCAAGTCACTCGAGATCCTCGCAACAATCATCCCGCTGAGACTACGGGGTGGCGACAAAAGTCAAATCTCACGGCTCATAGTTCACCGCAATTCAAGCCCAATCCCCTAAAAAACAGGGCTCCTGCATTTCCCCCTTTTTGTTTTAAAAGAGGTAATGCTCTAGGACGTCTATGTGCAACCAACATTCTTACCGTCATCGGATAATCAAGGCTGTGCCCCTTGACTCCTGTCTTAGGTTGATATGTCGGCCACATAACGAGGACTGTCCCGTGCGACTGTGCCTGTCTTAGGTTGTCCCCCTCTGGGGATCTTACCCGTCATTGGTAACAGCCATCCAATGGAGCCCTTTAGGATCGACTATATTTGATGACTAACAGCCGTCAAAATTGTGAGGAGATGTTGCGGCTTTAAGGCAACAAGCTTTTTGGTGATGAGCCATAATTGCCATAGCATATCAAATTGTTTAGAACAAATCAGCTGCCCTAAGTTCCGTCAAGTAACACACTGAATTCTCTAGACAAATACCGCAAGGCATTGTCCCGTTAAGTCCCAAACAATGAAAGATCAAAATGTCCATTTGTTTATAACATGTTGATTGGTTTCAGGAGGCCCCATGCATGTAGAGCAGAGGCCACACTGTTGGTGACGGTTGTTTGATGTTTGAGCAGAAGACGTCTTTTTGGATGTTTAGACAATGCCACCGGCAAATCTTCAGGGCACCGCTACCTAGAAACTCAAGCATCAATTATTAAAGGAAAGAGCAGTGCTATTGCAGCACTGAGTCAAGAGGCTGAGTTGTCAAACTACAAAATCAGAATAAATTAGATTAGAAAATTAAAGTTGATTTTTGGTTCACATACATCGCTGGTTGAGCTTTTACAAATCATAAGTTGGAAAAAAATGTTCATATTTAGACAAAACAAAGAAAGACTGAGGGTAATTACTGCATTAAAGATAGATTAAAGAAAAGGTAAAGGCACTGGAGAGGAGAGGAAATAATTTGTTTGCTGGAAACCCCTTGAGTTCTCTGTATACAGAGCATAATTTTTTACCTGTTGAGATAATTGAAATTAATGAGCTATTAAACAAATGAAGCTTAATAACAAATAACACAATCTTAAGTCAAAACACCAAAATATCAGGTTATATAGCATCTAGTCATATTTGTTTGCTAAAAGAATAGAGAAGTCCCAGGGACACCTATAAATCAAAATTGAAAGTACCTTCATTTATAAAATTATTTACCTAAAAATGACATACTCTTAACTAATAAATGAATTAAAGTTATTTGGATCCATATATATATATATATTTTCTTTTTCATAAGCGCTTTGTTCTTTGTGACGTCACACTGGACAGACGAACAAAGCATACAAACATCTATTTGTGACCGTCAGCATTAACATTGAAATGTAGACAAATGTATCAGACATAATAGACATGTATAAAAAGAAAAAAAAAATACAAATTGTGTGCACACTAAAGAGAGATCTCCTGTCACCGGCCGGGAGAAATGACACTTAAGTTTGTGAAATATTTTGATGAAAGACTCTTTTGATGGGAATCATTCTGTACCTTCATCTTGGTCCTCTTGATTTTGTACCTTTTTTATTAATCTTGATTCTTCAATAACTTCATCTTGATCATTTTGATGTGGTACCTGTTTTTTAATCTAGATGGTATCCATATTGGAGAGGATTCGTCTTTTGGAAAAAACACAAACAGATCCTCTTCCCCAAATTAATACTGGATCTGGACCCTTCCATGTAACCTGAAAGAACATCCTTCCAGTAAACCAATAGGTTTATGTTGTTGGTGTGGATTCCAGTGTCTGTCTCCAGCAGAATATAACCATTTAGAGTCTAAAGTTAGAAAATTTAAGGTAAACAGGGCAAACTGCCTATCTGTCCTTAGGACTTTTCCAATTTCCTTCTTTTTGTTTTAATAAAACATAATTTTCAGTGTTTGCCGGTTTGCTCTTTTCAATAATGCCCTGACCCTGAGGATTGTATGGGATGCCTGTTTTATGGATATATGAATTTTGCGCAAAATGCTTGAAAGATGAGGACGTATATGCGGGGCCATTTATCTTGTTTTTAAGCATTTTTGTGGATGCCCATCTGCAGCAAAAGCTTGCAAACAATGAGATGTAACATCTTTAAATTTTTTCTCCAGAATGTAAGGAAGCAAAAATCATGCCTGAAACATGTATCTATAGTCACATGAATAAAATCGCAATTTTCCAAAACTTGGCTCATGAGTAACATCCATCTGCCACAAATGATTGGGCATTAATCCTCTAGGGTTAACTCCGAAATGAGGATTGGGCAAATGTGTATACTAAGATTTACAATCTTTTACAATTGTTCTGGCTTGCTCCTTTGTGATTTTAAACCTATGTTGCAAGGTGGTGCTTGTTGACATGAAATGGGAATGAAATAAAGTAGCTTGTTGTAGCGCTGAAAGTATAAATTACTGTTTTTGTAAGTTCATCAGCTTTTGATTACCTTCATGGAGGGGACAGGCAAATTAGTATGTGCTCTAATATGGCCTACGAATAGAGGTTCTTTTCTTTGCCCACAAAGTTTATTGTATTTGATAAAACAATTTAAAGGCTGGAGTATGAGGTGCTATTGGTCCTGCTAACTCTAATGTTTGGGACGGCTTGTACAATATAGTGGCTATCTGAAAAAAATGTTTACGGGCCTGGTCCTAAAATTTTCAGAGCTCTTACACACAGCTTCAGTTCCACTAGTTGAGTGATTTGTGTGCAGTTATGTAAGTCATATTTTCTTTTTTAGTGACTACTGTAGCAGTACCATTTGAGGTCCATCTGTAAATACATTAAATGCCTTAGGAATAGGTTGATTTTTTATTACCTGTGGAAATATAATTGGATGATTAATACAAAAAGATAATATAGGGGACTTAGGAAGATGATTATCAAATTTTTGCAGAAGTAGAGTCCATTTAGCTATAGCCGCAATCATTATCATTGAAGCATAAGTATTCAATCTGTGATGTTTTTATGAATAGGGAGTAATAATAGTAAGCAGGGTGAATGCCAAATATGTTTAGTAGAAGTCTTAAGTCCTTGAAGAATACGTTAGCCACCATGGAGGTATAAGATTTCAATTATACTTTTAGGAGAGACGGGCAAATGTATCCATAATAAAGGCCCTTGTTGCCAAAATAACTCCTGTGGGTGTATATTGTGAAGAAATAATAATCAACATCAGCGGTTGAGTTAAATCAAATCTATCACAATGAAGCTCCTTTCGATGGCTTCTTTTTCTACTAATTTTAAAGCTTTCCTAGCATCAGGGAGTCCATGTTCGTGCGTGTGGTGAGATGGATCAGGATCTCCTCGAAGGATGTCAATAAAGGTTTTAGTTGGCCAGTAGTGAGATTTAGTGTAGGGCGAAGCCAATTAATGTCTCCCAGTAGTTTTTGGAAATCATTGAGGGTGGTCAAATGTTCTTTTATTTATTAAATTTTTTGGGGTCTAACAAAAGTATCCATGATTTTAAATCCTAAATATAATATGGGAGATTGGTTTGAACTTTTTCTTGCTGCTATATATAATCATATTTTTTGAAATTTTCTACCAACATCACTGAATATATTAAAATTAAGATTTTTTTTGATTAGGGTGGGCAATAAAATATCATCCATGTAATGTAGACACATGAGGGTTGGATATTTATTTTTAATGGGTTGGATAGCCTTTGTCCAATATATTTTGGCATTTTATGGTGGGGGCTATTAGCCATTCCCTGTGGTAAAAACCTTCCATTGATATCTCTGATCAGGGCATTATTGTTCATAGAGTAGGAACGGGAAAAAAAAAAGCAAATCCTGGGGCATCAGAGGATGTAGGGGAACTAGAAACGAAGCAACTCCTTTATATCAAGAGTAATAAGATGGAAATTTTTTGGAATAGCTACGAGGGACTAGGGGAAGTCCAGGTTGAGTAGGCCCCATAACTTGCATGCGTTTTTTATTGATTTGTTAAGATAATGTAAACAATCGCCATTTTCCTGACTTTTTCTTGATCACAAATATGGGGGAATTCCAGGGAGATGGTGGAAGGTTCTATATGACCTGCTTCTAATTGTTCACTGAACTAATTGGTGGGCCGCTTGTAATTTTCTCTTTAGATAGGGGCCACTGAGGGACCCACACTTGCTTATCAGAAAGCCCATGGTATTTTCAAAATTATTTTCTCAGTGGCCCGAAAAAAAATATCTTTTTCCTTTATGACAATGAATTACTTTAGGGTTAAGATTACTCTGTACTTTTTGATAATGAGGTTCTTTTATGGTTAAGATTACCCTGTAGGTTTTCAACATTTAACATCTGCAGGCTTGGTTGCAAAGGTGTACTCCCATTGTTGCAAAATATCTCTTCACCCATAAGTTAACCGGTAGATTAGGTAAAACATAAGGCTGAATGTTCCTTTATGGCCTTAATCATCTCCCATTTTAAAATTACTGCACTTTTATCTGGGACGGTTATTATATCCCAAGCCTCTTAAAACTGGGTTGAAGCTTTTTGCAGAGGCCAGTGCTTGGGCCATTGGCGTAAATTAATTTATGGGAAGAGTCAGCTCCAGTATCTATTAATCCTCCATTTCTATTCCTTGGATTTTTATTTTACACATAGGCCTCCTTGAACAGTCTCGAACTCCTGCAAGCCATGGGACTCTGAGTCAGTGGAACAAAATCCTCTATTGTTCCCTTCTTGAGGCATACCCATTTTAAATGAATTATGTAAATTGGGAAGGAGAAGCAACTGAGCAATTCTATCTCCTTTGATTAACGAGAACTTACACTTTGGGGTGAGCTAAGCATTATTTTTATTTCCCCTTTGTAGTCTGAGTTTATTACTCCTGGGGTCACTTGCAAACCTAATAAGCTTTTAGGACTACGCCCCCGGGATAATAAGTTCCCTACAGTCCCTGAGGGAAGAGGTCCCCTGACTCCTGTGGGAATCAGTTGAAACCCCCATTTCAGGTGTTAACATATACCGGGCGGTGGAACAGAGGTCTAATTCCTGCATTTCCTCTTGTTCCTCTGGCGAGGGAGTGGTCATGGGGAAGTAGGGGATTGTGTCGGGGAAGCATCTGAGTGGATGCTTGAGGTTACTCCTTCTGCAAATTGTTTTTTTTTTGGCCCCGTACATTTGTGGGGCCCCGGGGTTTACTGGGCCCCGTGCCCCGTTTTTTGGAATGCTCCTGAACCAAAAGGAGTTTCCTTGGATGTCAAATTTTTGAATAGCTTCTATTGGCCCAAATGATTTCCCTTTTTGCACCTGGGGGCAGCGGCCTGGGGGCACGGTATGAGCTTTGATTTCTTATTTCTCTTTTGGGATTTTGCCTAGAATTGGCCTGATTGTTATATGATTAATTTTGCCTGGAATATCATGATTGATTATAATGTCTACGTTTAAGCCTTTGGGAAATTATCGGAAGAGGATAGCACCTCTCATTGAGGCTTGCAATCACTGTTTCTGTGACAAAGGCACCATTTTATATCTTTACATAGTTGTATATATACGGAAAGATCCTTTTTAGTTCTCCATGGCCTGATGGCTGCTTGGCACCATGTCACCATTTATTTGCATTTTCATAAGCTAATTGAACAACTAAAGGCATAGCTTGGTCATTCATCTGCAAACACACTACCTGCAGTTCTCAAAAGTCGATCAGCAAAGTCGGCATATGGCTCATTAGGTCCTGGAATCACTGTTTGACAGCTACCTTGTAGATCCCCAGGTCCTTAGTACAGTTTTACCATGCCTCTAAGGCAAGGCTGCATTTTATCTGAGCATATATATCTGAGTCATAATCTTGTTTGAGCCTGGAAGTCTGCGAATTGCCCTTCTCCTGTGAAGCATGTCTATATCATAGTTTTTCAAACCCTGCAGCCGCGTTTCTTTTAGCCGTTTCTTATACATAAGTTCTATGGAATTGCGATCGCCAAACCCAAGAATTGCCCCCCGCTTAATGTTGCTTTACATAGACTTTTTCCAGTTCTGAGGGGGTTAAGCTGAAAGGTGTTAAGGACTCAGCATTACTCAAGTGAAAGGAGCTTGGGCCCATAAGTCATGTACTGCCTCTTTGAAGGATTTTTTATTGTTTTGAAAATCTACTGACTGATGGACACGCTGTCCATTTTTTCTTTTCAAATGCCTGGCGGTTCCCACATGTATCTGTGAGTTGTCCTCGAGAGCGCATAAGCGATCAGTATTATTGGGGAGACTTTTTATTTCTGTTTCTAGGGGTATGCAAATGCCATAGTAATTACCCTTCATATTTTCTGTAATGGATTACCACCACCCCATGGGGGAGTAAGTCACTTCCACAAGTAGTGACTCCTCTGCCTGACGGACCTTTTTCTCGGTCTTTTTTAAATTTCTTTTTCCATTCATTTGACTCAGGATCACTTTTACTAGCTTCCCTCACTCACTGCTAATTTCATGACAGCATAATATCCTGCAGGCCCAGGTTCCAGTCGAGAGCAAGTATACCCACTTCAGCTTTCGCCAATAACTCCCGAATAGGCTTTAATAGCTTGGATTTTTGTCATTTTTGGGTTCTCTTCTAATACTCTCCTTTTACTTGGTCTTCAGTTGGCCCAGTGGAATCTACACTTTTTTGATCACTTTCACTTTTGTCTATATACTCCTCACTGAGGAATACAGAGTCAGGCTATATCAAGGAGTCTTTGCATTTAGCCTCTATCACTTGGGATTCTGTTATATTCGAACCCATCTTTAGAGACCTTTCAGTTCTTACCTGTCCGCTCCGAAGTTCCCCGTACGGGCCGCCACCTGTTGCTGCCTGAAGCGCTTGGAGCAACGGAGCCGCGGGAAAAAACTTCAGAAGCAAACTGGAGACAAACAGCTTTTTTATTCTGATAACTTTTCTCTCTGGTTCTAATAACGACTAACACACGCCAAAAACACACCCTAAAATGGCGCGGACCCGATCAGCAATTTCGTGCCAGATCACTCGAGATCCCGCAACCAATCCCGTGAGACTTCGGGTGGCGACTAAAAAGCCAAATCTCCACGGCTCCGACTTTGTTCAACGCGCAATTCAGAGCCAATCCCCCAAACAGGGCGCATGCAGGACTGATCAGGTTATTAGCTCCCTCATTATTTGATTCATCTCACCTCTGAATATTTCCTGCATTAAGCACAGGCAACTTTGGTGGGATCACCTACCCTGTACCCCACTAACTATATTTAATCCTACATATGAATTTATGTTATATTTAATATTCCCCTCATATAATTTTGATAGCCTGTACCATTGGCAAATTTTTACCACAATGGAATATTGTTTTCAACTATTATTCCTAATAGAATATTGCCGAGGAAAATAAGAAAATTTTTTACCAAATTGTCACAGTGTGGTTAAAGTTGTGGACCTCAATGGTACCAACCCGTAACTTCAATGGCGCATTGATGTCTTACTCTGCTGGTGACTTGAAAATTAAATTTAAAAAGTTATTTAGTTTTGTAACCTCGACAGGGGAGTACTATATTTCATAGCAGTGGGTTTGTGGTGCACTTTGGGAAGTATTCAAGCCTTTGTCCAAATTTTAATTCAACCTCTGTGTTATTGTGAGCGAAAAGCCTTAATACTAAGTGGCACAGTCGGTGTTGCCTATAATCCAGTGCTTGGAGGGTTGGGAGATGGCTTGAGGCAAGATGATCATGAGTTTAAAACCTAAAACTCAGCAAAAGCGAGGCGCTAAGCCAACTCAGTGGGACCCTGGCTCTAAATAAATAACAAAATTGGGCTGGGGATGTGGATCAGTGGTCCAGAGCCTCTGAGTTCAAATTCCCTATAAGCACCCCCCATTATATAAGAAGATCCTTGTATCTCTTCGGGCGTAGCCCTGATTTCTAACTTTAAAAGGGAGGGGTAAATA
>JAKELJ010000481.1:0-26000 GCA_025594165.1 Tamias sibiricus
ACCTAGTACCCACAAGCTAAGAAACATGGAATTATTTCTAGTTGGCTAAAACGCTTTTCTGTGAGTTTGAAACTCTTTTGCTACCTAGTAATTCAGCTTTGAGATACTTGAACCAGGACAGAAGCACAGTGTGCTCTTGTGATCTGAAATGCTTTTCTGCATTTTCAAAGTTCTAGCATTAACCATTGAGGAATTAAACTACAGGCGTTTTCAGTGAAATTCGCCCAATCAGGGTAAACATCTAATAGGCTCTAAACAAAAAACCTGTGATGGTGGATTGACCAAATTTTGGGAGCCATGAAGGGCACAAGAGAGAATCATTTTGTCAGAGTTTCATAGAAATACACAAAGAAACCTAGTACCCACAAGCCAAGAAACATGGAATTATTTCCAGTTGGCTAAAAAGCTTTTCTGTGAGTTTGAAACTCTTTTCTTACCTAGTGATTCAGCTTTGAGATACTTGAACCAGGATAGAAGCACAGTGTGCTCTTGTGATCTAAAGTGTTGTTCTGCATTTTTAAAGTTCTAGCATTAACCATTGAGGATTTAAACTAACAGGCGTTTTCAGTGAAATTCGCCTAATCAGGGTAAACATCCAGTAATTCTAAACAGAAAACCCGTGATGGTGGGATGACCAAATTTGGGGAGCCATGAGGGGCACAAGAGAGAATCATTCTGTCAGAGTTTCATTGAAATACACAAAGAACCCTAGTACCCAGAAGCTAAGAAACATGGAATTATTTCCAGTTGGCTAAAACGCTTTTCTGTGAGTTTGAAACTCTTTTGCTACCTAGTGATTCAGCTTTGAGATACTTGAACCAGGACAGAAGCACAGTGTGCTCTTGTGATCTGAAGTTCTTTTCTGCATTATCAAAGTTCTAGCATTAACCATTGAGGAATTAAACTACAGGCGTTTTCAGTGAAATTCTCCTAATCAGGGTAAACATCGAATAGGCTCTAAACAAAAAAGCCGTGATGGTGAGATGACCAAATTTGGGGAGCCATGAGGGGCACAAGAGAGAATCATTTTGTCCGAGTTTCATTTAAATACACAAAGAAATCTAGTACCCAAAGCTAAGAAACATGGAATTATTTCTATTTGCCTAAATCGCTTTTCTGTGATTTGAAAGTCTTTTGCTACCTAGTGATTCAGCTTTGAGATACTTGAAACAGGACAGAGGCACAGTGGGCTCTTGTGATATGAAGTGCTTTTATGCATTTTCAAAGTTCTAGCTTTAACCATTGAGGAATTAAACTACAGGCGTTTTCAGTGAAATTCGCCTAATCAGGGTAAACATCCAATAACTCTAAACAAAAAACCTATGATGGTGGGATGACCAAATTTGGGGAGCCATGAGGGGCACAAGAGAGAATTATTTTGTCAGAGTTTCATGGAAATACACAAAGAAACCTAGTACCCACAAGCCAAGAAATATGGAATTATTTCCAGTTGGCTAAAAAGCTTTTCTGTGAGTTTGAAACTCTTTTGCTACCTAGTGATTCAGCTTTGAGATACTTGAACCAGGACAGAAGCACAGTGTGCTCTTGTGATATGAAGTGCTTTTCTGCATTTTCAAAGTTCTAGCTTTCACCATTGAGGAATTAAACTCCAGGCATTTTCAGTGAAATTCGCCTAATCAGGGTTAACATCCAATAGGTTCTAAACAAAAAACCCGTGATGGTGGGATGACCAAATTTGGGGAGCCATGAGGGGCACAAGAGAGAATCATTTTGTCAGAGTTTCATTGAAATACACAAAGAAACCTAGTACCCACAAGCTAAGAAACATGGAATTATTTCAAGTTGGCTAAAACGCTTTTCTGTGAGTTTGAAACTCTTTTGCTACCTAGTGATTCAGCTTTGAGATACGTGAACCAGGAGAGAAGCACAGTGTGCTCTTGTGAACTAAAGTGTTGTTCTGTGTTTTTAAAGTAATAGCATTAACCATTTAAGAATTAAACTCACAGGCGTTTTCAGGCATTTTCGCCTAATCAGGGTAAACATCCAATAGGTTCTAAACAAAACACCCTTGATGGTGGGATGACAAAACTTGGGGAGCCTTGAGGGGCACATGAGAGAATCATTTTGTCAGAGTTTCATTGAAATACACAAAGAAACCTAGTGCCCAGAAGCTAAGAAGCAAGGAATTATTTCCAGTTGGCTAAAAAGCTTTTCTGTGAGTTTGAAACTCTTTTGCTACCTAGTGATTCAGCTTTGAGATACTTGAACCAGGACAGAAGCACAGTGTGCTCTTGTGATCTGAAGTGCTTTTCTGCATTTTCAAAGTTCTACCTTTAACCATTGAGGAATTAAACTACAGGCGTTTTCAGTGAAATTCGCCTAATCAGGGTAAACATCCAATAGGTTCTAAAAAAAAAACCCGTGATGGTGGGATGACCAAATTTGGGGAGCCATGAGGGGCACAAGAGAGAATCATTTTGTCAGAGTTTTATTGAAATACACAAAGAAACCTAATACCCACAAGCTAAGAAACATGGAATTATTTCCAGTTGTCTAAAACGCTTTTCTGTGAGTTTGAAACTATTTTGCTACCTAGTGATTCAGCTTTGAGATACTTGAACCAGGAGAGAAGCACAGTGTGCTCTTCTGAACTAAAGTGTTGTTCTGCGTTTTTAAAGTAATAGCATTAACCATTTAAGAATTAAACTCACAGGCGTTTTCAGGCATTTTCGCCTAATCAGGGTAAACATCCAATAGACTGTAAACAAAACACCCTTGATGGTGGGATGATCATACTTGGGGAGCAATGAGGGGCACATGAGAGACTGATTTTTTCAGAGTTTCATTGAAATACACAAAGAAACCTAGTGCCCAGAAGCTAAGAAACATGGAATTATTTCCAGTTGGCTAAATCGCTTTTCTGTGAGTTTGAAACTCCTTTGCTACCTAGTGATTCAGCTTTGAGATACTTGAACTAGGAGAGAAGGACAGTGTGCTCTTGTGATCTGAAGTGCTTTTCTGCATTTTCAAAGTTCTAGCATTAACCGTTGAAGAATTAAACTACAGGCGTTTTCAGTGAAATTCGCCTAATCAGGGTAAACATCCAATAACTCTAAACAAAAAACCTGTGATGGTGGGATGACCAAATTTGGGGAGCCATGAGGGGCACAAGAGAGAATTATTTTGTCAGAGTTTCATAGAAATACACAAAGAAACCTAGTACCCACAAGCCAAGAAATATGGAATTATTTCCAGTTGGCTAAAAAGCTTTTCTGTGAGTTTGAAACTCTTTTGCTACCTAGTGATTCAGCTTTGAGATACTTGAACCAGGACAGAAGCACAGTGTGCTCTTGTGATATGAAGTGCTTTTCTGCATTTTCAAAGTTCTAGCTTTAACCATTGAGGAATTAAACTCCAGGCATTTTCAGTGAAATTCGCCTAATCAGGGTAAACATCCAATAGGTTCTAAACAAAAAACCCGTGATGGTGGGATGACCAAATTTGGGGAGCCATGAGTGGCACAAGAGAGAATCATTTTGTCAGAGTTTCATTGAAATACACAAAGAAACCTAGTACCCACAAGCTAAGAAACATGGAATTATTTCAAGTTGGCTAAAACGCTTTTCTGTGAGTTTGAAACTCTTTTGCTACCTAGTGATTCAGCTTTGAGATACGTGAACCAGGAGAGAAGCACAGTGTGCTCTTGTGAACTAAAGTGTTGTTCTGTGTTTTTAAAGTAATAGCATTAACCATTTAAGAATTAAACTCACAGGCGTTTTCAGGCATTTTCGCCTAATCAGGGTAAACATCCAATAGACTGTAAACAAAACACCCTTGATGGTGGGATGATCATACTGGGGAGCCTGGAGGGGCACATGAGAGACTGATTTTTTCAGAGTTTCATTGAAATACACAAAGAAACCTAGTGCCCAGAAGCTAAGAATCATGGAATTATTTCCAGTTGGCTAAATCGCTTTTCTGTGAGTTTGAAACTCTTTTGCTACCTAGTGATTCAGCTTTGAGATACTTGAACTAGGAGAGAAGGACAGTGTGCTCTTGTGATCTGAAGTGCTTTTCTGCATTTTCAAAGTTCTAGCATTAACCGTTGAAGAATTAAACTACAGGCGTTTTCAGTGAAATTCGCCTATTCAGGGTAAACATCCAATAGGCTCTAAACAAAAAACCCGTGATGGTGGATTGAGCAAATTTGGGGAGCCATGAGGGGCACAAGAGAGAATCATTTTGTCAGAGTTTTATTGAAATACACAAAGAAACCTAGTACCCACAAGCTAAGAAACATGGAATTATTTCAAGTTGGCTAAAACGCTTTTCTGTGAGTTTGAAACACTTTTGCTACCTAGTTTTTCAGCTTTGAGATACTTGAACCAGGAGAGAAGCACAGTGTGCTCTTGTGAACTAAAGTGTTGAACTGCGTTTTTAAAGTAATAGCATTAACCATTTAAGAATTAAACTCACAGGCGTTTTCAGGCATTTTCGCCTAATCAGGGTAAACATCCAATAGACTGTAAACAAAACACCCTTGATGGTGGGATGACAAAACTTGGGGAGCCTTGAGGGGCACATGAGAGAATCATTTTTTTTCAGAGTTTCATTGAAATACACAAAGAAACCTAGTGCCCAGAAGCTAAGAAACATGGAATTATTTCCAGTTCGCTAAAACGCTTTTCTGTGAGTTTGAAACTCTTTTGTTACCTAGTGATTCAGCTTTGACATACTTGAACCAGAAAGAAGCACAGTGAGCTCTTGTGATCTGAAGTGCTTTTCTGCATTTTCAAAGTTCTAGCTTTAACCATTGAGGAATTAAACTACCATCGTTTTCAGTGAAAATCGCCCTATCAGGGTAAACATCCAATAGGCTCTAAACAAAAAACCCGTCATGGTGGATTGACCAAATTTGGGGAGCCATGAGGGACACAAGAGAGAATCATTTTGTCCGAGTTTCATAGAAATACACAAAGAAACCTAGTACCCACAAGCCAAGAAACATGGAATTATTTCCAGTTGGCTGAAAAGCTTTTATGTGAGTTTGAAACTCTTTTGCTACCTAGTGATTCAGCTTTGAGATACTTGAACCAGGACAGAAGCACAGTGTGCTCTTGTGAACTAAAGTGTTGAACTGCGTTTTTAAAGTAATAGCATTAACCATTTAAGAATTAAACTCACAGGCGTTTTCAGGCATTTTCGCCTAATCAGGGTAAACATCCAATAGACTGTAAACAAAACACCCTTGATGGTGGGATGACAAAACTTGGGGAGCCTTGAGGGGCACATGAGAGAATCATTTTTTCAGAGTTTCATTGAAATACACAAAGAAACATAGTGCCCAGAAGCTAAGAAACATGGAATTATTTCCAGTTCGCTAAAACGCTTTTCTGTGAGTTTGAAACTCTTTTGTTACCTAGTGATTCAGCTTTGACATACTTGAACCCGGGAAGAAGCACAGTGAGCTCTTGTGATCTGAAGTGCTTTTCTGCATTTTCAAAGTTCTAGCTTTAACCATTGAGGAATTGAACTACAGGCATTTTCAGTGAAATTCGCCTAATCAGGGTAAACATCCAATAGGTTCTAAACAAAAAACCCGTGATGGTAGGATGACCAAATTTGGGGAGCCTTGAGGGGCACAAGAGAGAATCATTTTGTCAGAGTTTCATTGAAATACACAAAGAAACCTAGTATCCACAAGCTAAGAAACATGGAATTATTTCAAGTTGGCTAAAACGCTTTTCTGTGAGTTTGAAACTCTTTTGCTACCTAGTGATTCAGCTTTGAGATACTTGAACCAGGAGAGAAGCACAGTGTGCTCTTGTGAACTAAAGTGTTGTTCTGCGTTTTTAAAGTAATAGCATTAACCATTTAAGAATTAAACTCACAGGCGTTTTCAGGCATTTTCGCCTAATCAGGGTAAACATCCAATAGCCTGTAAACAAAACACCCTTGATGGTGGGATGACAAAACTTGGGGAGCCTTGAGCAGCACATGAGAGAATCATTTTGTCAGAGTTTCATTGAAATACACAAAGAAACCTAGTGCCCAGAAGCTAAGAAACAAGGAATTATTTCCAGTTGGCTAAAAAGCTTTTCTGTGAGTTTGAAACTCTTTTGCTACCTAGTGATTCAGCTTTGAGATACTTGAACCAGGACAGAAGCACAGTGTGCTCTTGTGATATGAACTGCTTTTCTGCATTTTCAAAGTTCTACCTTTAACCATTGAGGAATTAAACTACAGGCGTTTTCAGTGAAATTCGCCTAATCAGGGTAAACATCCAATAGGTTCTAAAAAAAAAACCCGTGATGGTGGGATGACCAAATTTGGGGAGCCATGAGGGGCACAAGAGAGAATCATTTTGTCAGAGTTTCATTGAAATACACAAAGAAACCTAATACCCACAAGCTAAGAAACATGGAATTATTTCCAGTTGTCTAAAACGCTTTTCTGTGAGTTTGAAACTCTTTTGCTACCTAGTGATTCAGCTTTGAGATACTTGAACCAGGAGAGAAGCACAGTGTGCTCTTCTGAACTAAAGTGTTGTTCTGCGTTTTTAAAGTAATAGCATTAACCATTTAAGAATTAAACTCACAAGCGTTTTCAGGCATTTTCGCCTAATCAGGGTAAACATCCAATAGACTGTAAACAAAACACCCTTGATGGTGGGATGATCATACTTGGGGAGCCTGGAGGGGCACATGAGAGACTGATTTTTTCAGAGTTTCATTGAAATACACAAAGAAACCTAGTGCCCAGAAGCTAAGAAACATGGAATTATTTCCAGTAGGCTAAATCGCTTTTCTGTGAGTTTGAAACTCTTTTGCTACCTAGTGATTCAGCTTTGAGATACTTGAACTAGGACAGAAGGACAGTGTGCTCTTGTGATCTGAAGTGCTTTTCTGCATTTTCAAAGTTCTAGCATTAACCATTGAGGAATTAAACTACAGGCGTTTTTAGTGAAATTTGCCTAATCAGGGTAAACATCTAATAGGCTCTAAACAAAAAAAACCCGTGATGGTGGATTGACCAAATTTGGGCAGCCATGAGGGGCACAAGAGCGAATCACTTTTTCAGAGTTTCATAGAAATACACAATAAAACCTAGTACCCACAAGCCAAGAAACATGGAATTATTTTCAGTTGGCTAAAAAGCTTTTCTGTGAGTTTGAAACTCTTTTGCTACCTAGTGATTCAGCTTTGAGATACTTGAACCAGGAGAGAAGCACAGTGTGCTCTTGTGAACTAAAGTGTTGTTCTGCGTTTTTAAAGTAATAGCATTAACCATTTAAGAATTAAACTCACAGGCGTTTTCAGGCATTTTCGCCTAATCAGGGTAAACATCCAATAGACTGTAAACAAAACACCCTTGATGGTGGGATGACAAAACTTGGGAGCCTTGAGGGGCACATGAGAGAATCATTTTTTCAGAGTTTCATTGAAATACACAAAGAAACCTAGTGCCCAGAAGCTAAGAAACATGGAATTATTTCCAGTTGGCTAAATCGCTTTTCTGTGAGTTTGAAACTCTTTTGCTACCTAGTGATTCAGCTTTGAGATACTTGAACTAGGACAGAAGGACAGTGTGCTCTTGTGATCTGAAGTGCTTTTCTGCATTTTCAAAGTTCTAGCATTAACCATTGAGGAATTAAACTACCATCGTTTTCAGTGAAAATCGCCCTATCAGGGTAAATATCCAATAGGCTCTAAACAAAAAACCCGTGATGGTGGATTGACCAAATTTGGGGAGCCATGAGGGACACAAGAGAGAATCATTTTGTCCAAGTTTCATAGAAATACACAAAGAAACCTAGTACCCACAAGCCAAGAAACATGGAATTATTTCCAGTTGGCTGAAAAGCATTTATGTGAGTTTGAAACTCTTTTGCTACCTAGTGATTCAGCTTTGAGATACTTGAACCAGGAGAGAAGCACAGTGTGCTCTTGTGATATGAAGTGCTTTTCTGCATTTTCAAAGTTCTAGCTTTAACCATTGAGGAATTCAACTTCAGGCGTTTTCAGTGAAATTCGCCTAATCAGGGTAAACATCCAATAGGCTCTAAACAAAAAACCCGTGATGGTGGGATGACTAAATTTGGGGAGCCATGAGGGGCACAAGAGAGAATCATTTTGTCAGAGTTTCATTGAAATACACAAAGAAACCAGTACCCAGAAGCTAAGAAACATGGAATTATTTCCAGTTAGCTAAATCGCTTTTCTGTGAGTTAGAAACTCTTTTGCTACCTAGTGATTCAGCTTTGAGATACTTGAACCAGGACAGAAGCCCAGTCTGCTCTTGTGATCTGAAGTGCTTTTCTGCATTTTCAAAGTTCTAGCATTAACCATTGAGGAATTAAACTACAGGCGTTTTCAGTGACATTCGCCCTCTCAGGGTAAACATCCTATAGGATCTAAACAAAAAACCCGTGATGGTGGATTGACCACATTTGGGGAGCCATGAGGGGCACAAGAGAGAAAACATTTTGTCAGAGTTTCATTGAAATACACAATGAAACCTAGTACCCCAAAGCAAAGAAACATGGAATTATTTCCAGTTGGCTAAAACACTTTTCTGTGAGTTTGAAACTCTTTTGCTACCTAGTGATTCAGCTTTGAGATACTTGAACCAGGAGAGAAGCACAGTGTTCTCTTGAAAACTAAAGTGTTGTTCTGCGTTTTTAAAGTTCTAGCATTAACCATTTAAGAATTAAACTCACAGGCATTTTCAGGCATTTTCGCCTACTCAGGGTAAACAACCAATAGACTGTAAACAAAACACCCTTGATGGTGGGATGAACCAACTTGGGGAGTCTTGAGGGGCACATGAGAGAATCCTTTTTTTAGAATTTCAATGAAATACACAAAGAAACCTAGTGCCCAGAAGCTAAGAAACATGGAATTATTTCTAGTTCGCTAAAACGCTTTTCTGTGAGTTTGAAACTCTTTTGTTACCTAGTGATTCAGCTTTGAGATACTTGAACCAGGAAAGAAGCACAGTGTGCTCTTGTGATCTGAAGTGCTTTTCTGCATTTTCAAAGTTCTAGCATTAACCATTGAGGAATTAAACTAACAGGCGTTTTCAGTGAAATTCGCCTAATCAGGAAAAAACATCCAATAGGCTCTAAACAAAAAACCCGTGATGGTGGATTGACCAAATTTGGGGAGCCATGAGGGGCACAAGAGAGAATCATTTTGTCAGAGTTTCATTGAAATACACAAAGAAACCTAGTACCCAGAAGCTAAGAAACATGGAATTATTTCCAGTTGTCTAAATCGCTTTTCTGTGAGTTTGAAACTCTTTTGCTACCTAGTGATTCAACTTTGAGATACTTGAACCAGGAAAAAAGCACAGTGCGCTCCTCTGATCTGAAATGCATTTCTGAATTTTCAAAGTTCTAGCATTAACCATTGAGGAATTAAACTACAGGCGTTTTCAGTGAAATTCGCCTAATCAGGGTAAACATCCAGTAGGCTCTAAACAAAAAAACTCGTGATGGTGTGCAGGAGCCCTGTTTGGGGATTGGCTTGAATTGCGGTTGACTATGAGCCATGGAGATTTGGCCTTTGTCACCACCCGTAGTCTCACGGGATTGTTGCGGGATCTCGAGTGGTTTGGCTGAAATTGCTGATCGGGTCAGCGCCATTTTAGGGTGTGTTTTTGGCGTGTGTTAGTCGTTATTAGAAAGAGAGAGAAAAGTTATCAGAATAAAAAGCTGTTTGTCTCCAGTTTGCTTCTGAAGATTTTTCCGCCGCTCCGTTGCTCCAAGCGCTTCAGGCAGCAACAATGGTGGATTGACCAAATTTGGGGAGCCATGGGGGGCACAAGAGAGAATTATTTTGTCAGAGTTTCATTGAAATACACAATGAAACCTAGTACCCCAAAGCAAAGAAACATGGAATTATTTCCAGTTGGCTAAAACACTTTTCTGTGAGTTTGAAACTCTTTTGCTACCTAGTGATTCAGCTTTGAGATACTTGAACCAGGAGAGAAGCACAGTGTGCTCTTGTGAACTAAAGTGTTGTTCTGCGTTTTTAAAGTAATAGCATTAACCATTTAAGAATTAAACTCACAGGCGTTTTCAGGCATTTTCGCCTAATCAGGGTAAACATCCAATAGACTGTAAACAAAACACCCTTGATGGTGGGATGACAAAACTTGGGGAGCCTTGAGGGGAACATGAGAGAATCATTTTGTCAGAGTTTCATTGAAATACACAAAGAAACCTAGTGCCCAGAAGCTAAGAAACAAGGAATTATTTCCAGTTGGCTAAAAAGCTTTTCTGTGAGTTTGAAACTCTTTTGCTACCTAGTGATTCAGCTTTGAGATACTTGAACCAGGACAGAAGCACAGTGTGCTCTTGTGATATGAACTGCTTTTCTGCATTTTCAAAGTTCTACCTTTAACCATTGAGGAATTAAACTACAGGCGTTTTCAGTGAAATTCGCCTAATCAGGGTAAACATCCAATAGGTTCTAAAAAAAAAACCCGTGATGGTGGGATGACCAAATTTGGGGAGCCATGAGGGGCACAAGAGAGAATCATTTTGTCAGAGTTTCATTGAAATACACAAAGAAACCTAATACCCACAAGCTAAGAAACATGGAATTATTTCCAGTTGTCTAAAACGCTTTTCTGTGAGTTTGAAACTCTTTTGCTACCTAGTGATTCAGCTTTGAGATACTTGAACCAGGAGAGAAGCACAGTGTGCTCTTCTGAACTAAAGTGTTGTTCTGCGTTTTTAAAGTAATAGCATTAACCATTTAAGAATTAAACTCACAGGCGTTTTCAGGCATTTTCGCCTAATCAGGGTAAACATCCAATAGACTGTAAACAAAAAACCCTTGATGGTGGGATGATCATACTTGGGGAGCCTGGAGGGGCACATGAGAGACTGATTTTTTCAGAGTTTCATTGAAATACACGAAGAAACCTAGTGCCCAGAAGCTAAGAAACATGGAATTATTTCCAGTTGGCTAAATCGCTTTTCTGTGAGTTTGAAACTCTTTTGCTACCTAGTGATTCAGCTTTGAGATACTTGAACTAGGACAGAAGGACAGTGTGCTCTTGTGATCTGAAGTGCTTTTCTGCATTTTCAAAGTTCTAGCATTAACCATTGAAGAATTAAACTACAGGCGTTTTCAGTGAAATTCGCCTAATCAGGGTAAACATCCAATAGGCTCTAAACAAAAAACCCGTGATGGTGGATTGAGCAAATTTGGGGAGCCATGAGGGGCACAAGAGAGAATCATTTTGTCAGAGTTTCATTGAAATACACAAAGAAACCTAGTACCCACAAGCTAAGAAACATGGAATTATTTCAAGTTGGCTAAAACGCTTTTCTGTGAGTTTGAAACTCTTTTGCTACCTAGTGATTCAGCTTTGAGATACTTGAACCAGGAGAGAAGCACAGTGTGCTCTTGTGAACTAAAGTGTTGAACTGCGTTTTTAAAGTAATAGCATTAACCATTTAAGAATTAACTCACAGGTGTTTTCAGGCATTTTCGCCTAATCAGGGTAAACAACCAATAGACTGTAAAACAAAACACCCTTGATGGTGGGATGACCAAACTTGGGGAGTCTTGAGGGGCACATGAGAGAATCATTATTTCAGAGTTTCATTGAAATACACAAAGACACCTAGTGTCCAGAAGCTAAGAAAGATGGAATTATTTCCAGTTTGCTAAAAACGCTTTTGTGTGAGTTTGAAACTCTTTTATTACCTAGTGATTCAGCTTTGAGATACTTGAACCAGGAAAGAAGCACAGTGTGCTCTTGTGATCTGAAGTGCATTTCTGCATTTTCCAAGTTCTAGCATTAACCATTGAGGAATTAAACTACAGGCGTTTTCAGTGACATTCGCCTAATCAGGGTAAACACCCAATAGGCTCTAAACAAAAAACCCGTGATGGTGGATTGACCAAATTTGGGGAGCCCTGAGGGGCGCAAGAGAAAATCATTTTGTCAGAGTTTCATTGAAATACACAAAGAAACCTAGTACCCATACGTTAAGAAACATGGAATTATTTCCAGTTGGCTAAAACGCTTTTCTGTGAGTTTGAAACTCTTTTGCTACCTAGTGATTCAGCTTTGAGATACTTGACCCAGGACAGAAGCGCAGTGTGCTCTTGTGAACTAAAGTGTTGTTCTGCGTTTTTAAAGTTCTAGAATTAACCATTTAAGAATTAAACTCACAGGCGTTCTCAGGCATTTTCGCCTAATCAGGGTAAACATCCAATAGACTGTAAACAAAACACCCTTGATGGTGGGATGACCAAACGTGGGGAGCCTTGATGGGCACATGAGAGAATCATTTCTTCAGAGTTTCATTGAAATACACAAAGAAACCTAGTGCCCAGAAGCTAAGAAACATGGAATTATTTCCAGGTCGCTAAAACGCTTTTCTGTGAGTTTGAACTTTTTTGCTACCTAGTGACTCAGTTTTGAGATACTTGAACCATGAAAGAAGCACAGTGTGCTCTTGTGATCTGAAGTGCTTTTCTGCATTTTAAAACTTCTAGCATTAACCATTGAGGAATTAAACTAACAGGCGTTTTCAGTGAAATTCGCCTAATCAGGGTAAACCTCCAATAGGCTCCAAACAAAAAACCCGTGATGGTGAGATGACCAAATTTGGGGAGCCATGAGAAACACAAGAGAGAATCACTTTGTCAGAGTTTCATTGAAATACACAAAGGAACCTAGTACACACAAGCTAAGAAACATGGTATTATTTCTAGTTGGCTAAATCGCTTTTCGGTGAGTTTGAAACTCTTTTGCTACCTAGTGATTCAGCTTTGAGATACTTGAACCAGGAGAGAAGCACAGTGTGCTCTTGTGAACTAAAGTGTTGTTCTGCGTTTTTAAAGTAATAGCATTAACCATTTAAGAATTCAACTCACAGGCGTTTTCAGGCATTTTCGCCTAATCAGGGTAAATATCCAATAGACAGTAAAAAAAACACCCTTGACGGTGGGATGACAAAACTTGGGAGCCTTGAGGGGCACATGAGAGAATCATTTTTTCAGAGTTTCACTGAAATACACAAAGAAACCTAGTGCCCAGAAGCTAAGAAACATGGAATTATTTCCACTTAGCTAAAATGCTTTTCTGTGAGTTTGAAACTCTTTTGTTACCTAGTGATTCAGCTTTGACATACTTGATCCAGGACAGAAGCAGAGTGTGGTCTTGTGATCTGAAATGCTTTTCTGCATTTTCAAAGTTCTAGCATTAAACATTGAGGAATTAAAACTACAGGCGTTTTCAGTGAAATTCGCCTAATCAGGGTAAACATCCAATAGGTTCTAAATAAAAAACCCGTGATGGTGGGATGACCAAATTTGGGGAGCCATGAGGGGCACAACAGAGAATAATTTTGTCAGAGTTTCATAGAAATACACAAAGAAACCTACTACCACAAGCCAAGAAACATGGAATTATTTCCAGTTGGCTAAAAAGCTTTTCTGTGAGTTTGAAACTCTTTTGCTACCTAGTGATTCAGCTTTGAGATACTTGAACCAGGACAGAAGCACAGTGTGCTCTTGTGATATGAAGTGCTTTTCTGCATTTTCAAAGTTCTAGCTTTAACCATTGAGGAATTAAACTACAGGCATTTTCAGTGAAATTCGCCTAATCAGGGTAAACATCCAATAGGTTCTAAACAAAAAACCCGTGATGGTGGGATGACCAAATTTGGGGGAGCCATGAGGGGCACAACAGAGAATAATTTTGTCAGAGTTTCATTGAAATACACAAAGAAACCTAGTACCCACAAGCTAAGAAACTTGGAATTATTTCAAGTTGGCTAAAACGCTTTTCTGTGAGTTTGAAACTCTTTTGCTACCTAGTAATTCAGCTTTGAGATACTTGAACCAGGACAGAAGCACAGTGTGCTCTTGTGATCTGAAATGCTTTTCTGCATTTTCAAAGTTCTAGCATAAACCATTGAGGAATTAAACTACAGGCGTTTTCAGTGAAATTCGCCTAATCAGGGTAAACATCTAATAGGCTCTAAACAAAAAACCTTTATGATGGATTGACCAAATTTTGGGAGCCATGAAGGGCACAAGAGAGAATCATTTTGTCAGAGTTTCATAGAAATACACAAAGAAACCTAGTACCCACAAGCCAAGAAACATGGAATTATTTCCAGTTGGCTAAAAAGCTTTTCTGTAAGTTTGAAACTGTTTTGCTACCTAGTGATTCAGCTTTGAGATACTTGAACCAGGACAGAAGCACAGTGTGCTCTTGTGATATGAAGTGCTTTTCTGCATTTTCAAAGTTCTAGCTTTAACCATTGAGGAAATAAACTACAGGCATTTTCAGTGAAATTCGCCTAATCAGGGTAAACATCCAATAGGTTCTAAACAAAAAACCCGTGATGGTAGGATGACCAAATTTGGGGAGCCATGAGTGGCACAAGAGAGAATCATTTTGTCAGAGTTTCATTGAAATACACAAAGAAACCTAGTACCCACAAGCTAAGAAACATGGAATTATTTCCAGTTGGCTAAAACGCTTTTCTGTGAGTTTGAAACTCTTTTGCTACCTAGTGATTCAGCTTTGAGATACTTGAACCAGGAGAGAAGCACAGTGTGCTCTTGTGAACTAAAGTGTTGTTCTGCGTTTTTAAAGTAATAGC
The DNA here is from genome assembly GCA_025594165.1 of Tamias sibiricus. Lineage (NCBI taxonomy): Eukaryota > Metazoa > Chordata > Mammalia > Rodentia > Sciuridae > Tamias > Tamias sibiricus. The sequence continues at coordinate 14,603 of JAKELJ010000481.1, forward strand.
ATTAACCATTTAAGAATTAAACTCACAGGCGTTTTCAGGCATTTTCGCCTAATCAGGGTAAACATCCAATAGACTGTAAACAAAACACCCTTGATGGTGGGATGACAAAACTTGGGGAGCCTTGAGGGGATCATGAGAGAATCATTTTGTCAGAGTTTCATTGAAATACACAAAGAAACCTAGTGCCCAGAAGCTAAGAAACAAGGAATTATTTCCAGTTGGCTAAAAAGCTTTTCTGTGAGTTTGAAACTCTTTTGCTACCTAGTGATTCAGCTTTGAGATACTTGAACCAGGACAGAAGCACAGTGTGCTCTTGTGATATGAACTGCTTTTCTGCATTTTCAAAGTTCTACCTTTAACCATTGAGGAATTAAACTACAGGCGTTTTCAGTGAAATTCGCCTAATCAGGGTAAACATCCAATAGGCTCCAAACAAAAAACCCGTGATGGTGAGATGACCAAATTTGGGGAGCCATGAGAAACACAAGAGAGAATCACTTTGTCAGAGTTTCATTGAAATACACAAAGGAACCTAGTACACACAAGCTAAGAAACATGGTATTATTTCTAGTTGGCTAAATCGCTTTTCGGTGAGTTTGAAACTCTTTTGCTACCTAGTGATTCAGCTTTGAGATACTTGAACCAGGAGAGAAGCACAGTGTGCTCTTGTGAACTAAAGTGTTGTTCTGCGTTTTTAAAGTAATAGCATTAACCATTTAAGAATTCAACTCACAGGCGTTTTCAGGCATTTTCGCCTAATCAGGGTAAATATCCAATAGACAGTAAAAAAAACACCCTTGACGGTGGGATGACAAAACTTGGGAGCCTTGAGGGGCACATGAGAGAATCATTTTTTCAGAGTTTCACTGAAATACACAAAGAAACCTAGTGCCCAGAAGCTAAGAAACATGGAATTATTTCCACTTAGCTAAAATGCTTTTCTGTGAGTTTGAAACTCTTTTGTTACCTAGTGATTCAGCTTTGACATACTTGATCCAGGACAGAAGCAGAGTGTGGTCTTGTGATCTGAAATGCTTTTCTGCATTTTCAAAGTTCTAGCATTAACCATTGAGGAATTAAACTACAGGCGTTTTCAGTGAAATTCGCCTAATCAGGGTAAACATCCAATAGGTTCTAAATAAAAAACCCGTGATGGTGGGATGACCAAATTTGGGGAGCCATGAGGGGCACAACAGAGAATAATTTTGTCAGAGTTTCATAGAAATACACAAAGAAACCTACTACCCACAAGCCAAGAAACATGGAATTATTTCCAGTTGGCTAAAAAGCTTTTCTGTGAGTTTGAAACTCTTTTGCTACCTAGTGATTCAGCTTTGAGATACTTGAACCAGGACAGAAGCAAAGTGTGCTCTTGTGATATGAAGTGCTTTTCTGCATTTTCAAAGTTCTAGCTTTAACCATTGAGGAATTAAACTACAGGCATTTTCAGTGAAATTCGCCTAATCAGGGTAAACATCCAATAGGTTCTAAAAGAAAAAACCCGTGATGGTGGGATGACCAAATTTGGGGAGCCATGAGGGGCACAACAGAGAATAATTTTGTCAGAGTTTCATTGAAATACACAAAGAAACCTAGTACCCACAAGCTAAGAAACTTGGAATTATTTCAAGTTGGCTAAAACGCTTTTCTGTGAGTTTGAAACTCTTTTGCTACCTAGTAATTCAGCTTTGAGATACTTGAACCAGGACAGAAGCACAGTGTGCTCTTGTGATCTGAAATGCTTTTCTGCATTTTCAAAGTTCTAGCATAAACCATTGAGGAATTAAACTACAGGCGTTTTCAGTGAAATTCGCCTAATCAGGGTAAACATCTAATAGGCTCTAAACAAAAAACCTTTATGATGGATTGACCAAATTTTGGGAGCCATGAAGGGCACAAGAGAGAATCATTTTGTCAGAGTTTCATAGAAATACACAAAGAAACCTAGTACACACAAGCCAAGAAACATGGAATTATTTCCAGTTGGCTAAAAAGCTTTTCTGTAAGTTTGAAACTGTTTTGCTACCTAGTGATTCAGCTTTGAGATACTTGAACCAGGACAGAAGCACAGTGTGCTCTTGTGATATGAAGTGCTTTTCTGCATTTTCAAAGTTCTAGCTTTAACCATTGAGGAAATAAACTACAGGCATTTTCAGTGAAATTCGCCTAATCAGGGTAAACATCCAATAGGTTCTAAACAAAAAACCCGTGATGGTAGGATGACCAAATTTGGGGAGCCATGAGGGGCACAAGAGAGAATCATTTTGTCAGAGTTTCATTGAAATACACAAAGAAACCTAGTACCCACAAGCTAAGAAACATGGAATTATTTCAAGTTGGCTAAAACGCTTTTCTGTGAGTTTGAAACTGTTTTGCTACCTAGTGATTCAGCTTTGAGATACTTGAACCAGGAGAGAAGCACAGTGTGCTCTTGTGAACTAAAGTGTTGTTCTGCGTTTTTAAAGTAATACCATTAACCATTTAAGAATTAAACTCACAGGCGTTTTCAGGCATTTTCGCCTAATCAGGGTAAACATCCAATAGACTGTAAACAAAACACCCTTGATGGTGGGATGACAAAACTTGGGGAGCCTTGAGGGGAACATGAGAGAATCATTTTGTCAGAGTTTCATTGAAATACACAAAGAAACCTAGTGCCCAGAAGCTAAGAAACAAGGAATTATTTCCAGTTGGCTAAAAAGCTTTTCTGTGAGTTTGAAACTCTTTTGCTACCTAGTGATTCAGCTTTGAGATACTTGAACCAGGACAGAAGCACAGTGTGCTCTTGTGATATGAACTGCTTTTCTGCATTTTCAAAGTTCTACCTTTAACCATTGAGGAATTAAACTATAGGCGTTTTCAGTGAAATTCGCCTAATCAGGGTAAACATCCAATAGGTTCTAAAAAAAAAACCCGTGATGGTGGGGGATGACCAAATTTGGGGAGCCATGAGGGGCACAAGAGAGAATCATTTTGTCAGAGTTTCATTGAAATACACAAAGAAACCTAATACCCACAAGTTAAGAAACATGGAATTATTTCCAGTTGTCTAAAACGCTTTTCTGTGAGTTTGAAACTCTTTTGCTACCTAGTGATTCAGCTTTGAGATACTTGAACCAGGAGAGAAGCACAGTGTGCTCTTCTGAACTAAAGTGTTGTTCTGCGTTTTTAAAGTAATAGCATTAACCATTTAAGAATTAAACTCACAGGCGTTTTCAGGCATTTTCGCCTAATCAGGGTAAACATCCAATAGACTGTAAACAAAACTCCCTTGATGGTGGGATGACAAAACTTGGGAGCCTTGAGGGGCACATGAGAGAATCATTTTTTCAGAGTTTCATTGAAATACACAAAGAAACCTAGTGCCCAGAAGCTAAGAAACATGGAATTATTTCCAGTTGGCTAAATCGCTTTTCTGTGAGTTTGAAACTCTTTTGCTACCTAGTGATTCAGCTTTGAGATACTTGAACTAGGACAGAAGGACAGTGTGCTCTTGTGATCTGAAGTGCTTTTCTGCATTTTCAAAGTTCTAGCATTAACCATTGAAAAATTAAACTACCATCGTTTTCAGTGAAAATCGCCCTATCAGGGTAAACATCCAATAGGCTCTAAACAAAAAACCCGTGATGGTGGATTGACCAAATTTGGGGAGCCATGAGGGACACAAGAGAGAATCATTTTGTCCAAGTTTCATAGAAATACACAAAGAAACCTAGTACCCACAAGCCAAGAAACATGGAATTATTTCCAGTTGGCTGAAAAGCATTTATGTGAGTTTGAAACTCTTTTGCTACCTAGTGATTCAGCTTTGAGATACTTGAACCAGGAGAGAAGCACAGTGTGCTCTTGTGATATGAAGTGCTTTTCTGCATTTTCAAAGTTCTAGCTTTAACCATTGAGGAATTCAACTTCAGGCGTTTTCAGTGAAATTCGCCTAATCAGGGTAAACATCCAATAGGCTCTAAACAAAAAACCCGTGATGGTGGGATGACTAAATTTGGGGAGCCATGAGGGGCACAAGAGAGAATCATTTTGTCAGAGTTTCATTGAAATACACAAAGAAACCTAATACCCACAATCTAAGAAACATGGAATTATTTCAAGTTGGCTAAAACGCTTTTCTGTGAGTTTGAAACTCTTTTGCTACCTAGTGATTCAGATTTGAGATACTTGAACCAGGATAGAAGCACAGTGTGCTCTTGTGAACTAAAGTGTTGTTCTGCGTTTTTAAAGTAATAGCATTAACCATTTAAGAATTAAACTCACAGGCGTTTTCAGGCATTTTAGCCTAATCAGGGTAAACATCCAATAGACTGTAAACAAAACACCCTTGATGGTGGGATGACAAAACTTGGGGAGCCTTGAGGGACACAAGAGAGAATCATTTTGTCAGAGTTTCATTGAAATACACAAAGAAACCTAGTGCCCAGAAGCTAAGAAACATGGAATTATTTCAAGTTCGCTAAAACGCTTTTCTGTGAGTTTGAAACGCTTTTGTTACCTAGTGATTCAGCTTTGAGATACTTGAACAGGAAATAAGCACAGTGTGCTCTTGTGATCTGAAGTGCTTTTCTGCATTTTCAAAGTTCTAGCATTAACCATTGACGAATTAATCTAACAGGCGTTTTCAGTGAAATTCGCCTAATCAGGGTAAATATCCAATAGGCTCTAAACAAAAAACCCGTGATGGTGAAATGACCAAATTTGGGGAGCCATGAGGGACACAAGAAAGAATCATTTTGTCAGAGATTCATTGAAATACACAAAGAAACCTAGCACACAGAAGCTAAGAAACATGGAATTATTTCCAGTTCGCTAAATCGCTTTTCTGTGAGTTTGAAACTCTTTTGCTACCTAGTGATTCAGCTTTGAGATACTTGAACCAGGACAGAAGCACAGTGTGCTCTCGTGATCTGAAATGCTTTTATGCATTTTCAAAGTTCTAGCATTAACCATTGAGGAATTAAACTACAGGCGTTTTCAGTGGAATTCGCCTAATCAGGGTAAACATCCAATAGGTTCTAAAAAAAAAACCCGTGATGGTGGGATGACCAAATTTGGGGAGCCCTGAGGGGCACAAGAGAGAATCATTTTGTCAGAGTTTCATTGAAATACACAAAGAAACCTAATACCCACAAGCTAAGAAACATGGAATTATTTCCAGTTGTCTAAAACGCTTTTCTCTGAGTTTGAAACTCTTTTGCTACCTAGTGATTCAGCTTTGAGATACTAGAACCAGGAGAGAAGCACAGTGTGCTCTTCTGAACTAAAATGTTGTTCTGCATTTTCAAAGTTCTAGCTTTAACCATTTAAGAATTAAACTCACAGGCGTTTTCAGGCATTTTCGCCTAATCAGGGTAAACATGCAATAGGCTCTAAAAAAAAAAAACCCCGTGATGGTGGATTGACCAAATTTGGGGAGCCATGAGGGACACAAGAGAGAATCATTTTGTCTGAGTTTCATAGAAATACACAAAGAAACCTAGTACCCACAAGCCAAGAAACATGGAATTATTTCCAGTTGGCTGAAAAGCTTTTATGTGAGTTTGAAACTCTTTTGCTACCTAGTGATTCAGCTTTGAGATACTTGAACCAGGAGAGAAGCACAGTGTGCTCTTGTGATATGAAGTGCTTTTCTGCATTTTCAAAGTTCTAGCTTTAACCATTGAGGAATTCAACTTCAGGCGTTTTCAGTGAAATTCGCCTAATCAGGGTAAACATCCAATAGGTTCTAAACAAAAAACCCGTGATGGTGGGATGACTAAATTTGGGGAGCCATGAGGGGCACAAGAGAGAATCATTTTGTCAGAGTTTCATTGAAATACACAAAGAAAACTAGTACCCAGAAGCTAAGAAACATGGAATTATTTCCAGTTGGCTAAATCGCTTTTCTGTGAGTTTGAAACTCTTTTGCTACCTAGTGATTCAGCTTTGAGATACTTAAACCAGGACAGAAGCACAGTGTGCTCTTGTGATCTGAAGTGCTTTTCTGCATTTTCAAAGTTCTAGCATTAACCATTGAGGAATTAAACTACAGGCGTTTTCAGTGACATTCGCCCTCTCAGGGTAAACATCCTATAGGATCTAAACAAAAAACCCGTGATGGTGGATTGACCACATTTGGGGAGCCATGAGGGGCACAAGAGAGAAACATTTTGTCAGAGTTTCATTGAAATACACAATGAAACCTAGTACCCCAAAGCAAAGAAACATGGAATTATTTCCAGTTGGCTAAAACACTTTTCTGTGAGTTTGAAACTCTTTTGCTACCTAGTGATTCAGCTTTGAGATACTTGAACCAGGAGAGAAGCACAGTGTTCTCTTGAAAACTAAAGTGTTGTTCTGCGTTTTTAAAGTTCTAGCATTAACCATTTAAGAATTAAACTCACAGGCATTTTCAGGCATTTTCGCCTACTCAGGGTAAACAACCAATAGACTGTAAACAAAACACCCTTGATGGTGGGATGAACCAACTTGGGGAGTCTTGAGGGGCACATGAGAGAATCCTTTTTTTAGAATTTCAATGAAATACACAAAGAAACCTAGTGCCCAGAAGCTAAGAAACATGAAATTATTTCTAGTTCGCTAAAACGCTTTTCAGTGAGTTTGAAACTCTTTTGTTACCTAGTGATTCAGCTTTGAGATACTTGAACCAGGAAAGAAGCACAGTGTGCTCTTGTGATCTGAAGTGCTTTTCTGCATTTTCAAAGTTCTAGCATTAACCATTGAGGAATTAAACTAACAGGCGTTTTCAGTGAAATTCGCCTAATCAGGAAAAACATCCAATAGGCTCTAAACAAAAAACCCGTGATGGTGGATTGACCAAATTTGGGGAGCCATGAGGGGCACAAGAGAGAATCATTTTGTCAGAGTTTCATTGAAATACACAAAGAAACCCAGTACCCAGAAGCTAAGAAACATGGAATTATTTCCAGTTGTCTAAATCGCTTTTGTGTGAGTTTGAAACTCTTTTGCTACCTAGTGATTCAACTTTGAGATACTTGAACCAGGAAAAAAGCACAGTGCGCTCCTCTGATCTGAAATGCATTTCTGCATTTTCAAAGTTCTAGCATTAACCATTGAGGAATTAAACTACAGGCGTTTTCAGTGAAATTCGCCTAATCAGGGTAAACATCCAGTAGGCTCTAAACAAAAAAAACTCGTGATGGTGTGCAGGAGCCCTGTTTGGGGATTGGCTTGAATTGCGGTTGACTATGAGCCATGGAGATTTGGCCTTTGTCACCACCCGTAGTCTCACGGGATTGTTGCGGGATCTCGAGTGGTTTGGCTGAAATTGCTGATCGGGTCAGCGCCATTTTAGGGTGTGTTTTTGGCGTGTGTTAGTCGTTATTAGAAAGAGAGAGAAAAGTTATCAGAATAAAAAGCTGTTTGTCTCCAGTTTGCTTCTGAAGTTTTTCCGCCGCTCCGTTGCTCCAAGCGCTTCAGGCAGCAACAATGGTGGATTGACCAAATTTGGGGAGCCATGGGGGGCACAAGAGAGAATTATTTTGTCAGAGTTTCATTGAAATACACAAAGAAACCTAGTACCCACAAGCTAAGAAACATGGAATTATTTCCAGTTGGCTAAAACGCTTTTCTGTGAGTTTGAAACTCTTTTGCTACCTAGTGATTCAGCTTTGAGATACTTGAACCAGGAGAGAAGCACAGTGTGTTCTTGTAAACTAAAGTGTTGTTCTGCGTTTTTAAAGTTCTAGCATGAACCATTTAAGAATTAAACTCACAGGCGTTTTCAGGCATTTTCGCCTAATCAGGGTAAACAACAAATGGACTGTAAACAAAACACACTTGATGGTGGGATGACCAATCTTGGGGAGTCTTGAGGGGCACATGAGAGAATCCTTTTTTTTAGAATTTCAATGAAATACACAAAGAAACCTAGTGCCCAGAAGCTAAGAAACATGGAATTATTTTTAGTTCGCTAAAACGCTTTTCTGTGACTTTGAAACTCCTTTGCTACCTAGTAATTCAGCTTTGAGATACTTGAACCAGGACAGAAGCACAGTGTGCTCTTGTGATCTGAAATGCTTTTCTGCATTTTCAAAGTTCTAGCATTAACCATTGAGGAATTAAACTACAGGCGTTTTCAGTGAAATTCGACTAATCAGGGTAAACATCTAATAGGCTCTAAACAAAAAAACCTGTGATGGTGGATTGACCAAATTTGGGGAGCCATGAAGGGCACAATAGAGAATCATTTTGTCAGAGTTTCATAGAAATACACAAAGAAACCTAGTACCCACAAGCCAAGAAACAAGGAATTATTTCCAGTTGGCTAAAAAGCTTTTCTGTAAGTTTGAAACTCTTTTGCTACCTAGTGATTCAGCTTTGAGATACTTGAACCAGGACAGAAGCACAGTGTGCTCTTGTGATATGAAGTGCTTTTCTGCATTTTCAAAGTTCTAGCTTTAACCATTGAGGAATTAAACTACAGGCATTTTCAGTGAAATTCGCCTAATCAGGGTAAACATCCAATAGGTTCTAAACAAAAAACCCGTGATGGTGGGATGACCAAATTTGGGGAGCCATGAGGGGCACAAGAGAGAATCATTTTGTCAGAGTTTCATTGAAATACACAAAGAAACCTAGTACCCACAAGCTAAGAAACATGGAATTATTTCAAGTTGGCTAAAACGCTTTTCTGTGAGTTTGAAACTCTTTTGCTACCTAGTGATTCAGCTTTGAGATACTTGAACCAGGAGAGAAGCACAGTGTGCTCTTGTGAACTAAAGTGTTGTTCTGCGTTTTTAAAGTAATAGCATTAACGATTTAAGAATTAAACTCACAGGCGTTTTCAGGCATTTTCGCCTAATCAGGGTAAACATCCAATAGACTGTAAACAAAACACCCTTGATGGTGGGATGACAAAACTTGGGGAGCCTTGAGGGGAACATGAGAGAATCATTTTGTCAGAGTTTCATTGAAATACACAAAGAAACCTAGTGCCCAGAAGCTAAGAAACAAGGAATTATTTCCAGTTGGCTAAAAAGCTTTTCTGTGAGTTTGAAACTCTTTTGCTACCTAGTGATTCAGCTTTGAGATACTTGAACCAGGACAGAAGCACAGTGTGCTCTTGTGATATGAACTGCTTTTCTGCATTTTCAAAGTTCTACCTTTAACCATTGAGGAATTAAACTACAGGCGTTTTCAGTGAAATTTGCCTAATCAGGGTAAACATCCAATAGGTTCTAAAAAAAAAACCCGTGATGGTGGGATGACCAAATTTGGGGAGCCATGAGGGTTACAAGAGAGAATCATTTTGTCAGAGTTTCATTGAAATACACAAAGAAACCTAATACCCACAAGCTAAGAAACATGGGAATTATTTCCAGTTGTCTAAAACGCTTTTCTGTGAGTTTGAAACTCTTTTGCTACCTAGTGATTCAGCTTTGAGATACTTGAACCAGGAGAGAAGCACAGTGTGCTCTTCTGAACTAAAGTGTTGTTCTGCGTTTTTAAAGTAATAGCATTAACCATTTAAGAATTAAACTCACAGGCGTTTTCAGGCATTTTCGCCTAATCAGGGTAAACATCCAATAGACTGTAAACAAAAAACCCTTGATGGTGGGATGATCATACTTGGGGAGCCTGGAGGGGCACATGAGAGACTGATTTTTTCAGAGTTTCATTGAAATACACAAAGAAACCTAGTGCCCAGAAGCTAAGAAACATGGAATTATTTCCAGTTGGCTAAATCGCTTTTCTGTGAGTTTGAAACTCTTTTGCTACCTAGTGATTCAGCTTTGAGATACTTGAACTAGGACAGAAGGACAGTGTGCTCTTGTGATCTGAAGTGCTTTTCTGCATTTTCAAAGTTCTAGCATTAACCATTGAAGAATTAAACTACAGGCGTTTTCAGTGAAATTCGCCTAATCAGGGTAAACATCCAATAGGCTCTAAACAAAAAACCCGTGATGGTGGATTGAGCAAATTTGGGGAGCCATGAGGGGCACAAGAGAGAATCATTTTGTCAGAGTTTCATTGAAATACACAAAGAAACCTAGTACCCACAACCTAAGAAACATGGAATTATTTCAAGTTGGCTAAAACGCTTTTCTGTGAGTTTGAAACTCTTTTGCTACCTAGTGATTCAGCTTTGAGATACTTGAACCAGGAGAGAAGCACAGTGTGCTCTTGTGAACTAAAGTGTTGAACTGCGTTTTTAAAGTAATAGCATTAACCATTTAAGAATTAACTCACAGGTGTTTTCAGGCATTTTCGCCTAATCAGGGTAAACAACCAATAGACTGTAAACAAAACACCGTTGATAGTGGGATGACCAAACTTGGGGAGTCTTGAGGGGCACATGAGAGAATCATTATTTCAGAGTTTCATTGAAATACACAAAGACACCTAGTGTCCAGAAGCTAAGAAAGATGGAATTATTTCCAGTTTGCTAAAACGCTTTTGTGTGAGTTTGAAACTCTTTTATTACCTAGTGATTCAGCTTTGAGATACTTGAACCAGGAAAGAAGCACAGTGTGCTCTTGTGATATGAAGTGCTTTTCTGCATTTTCAAAGTTCTAGCTTTAACCATTGAGGAATTCAACTTCAGGCGTTTTCAGTGAAATTCGCCTAATCAGGGTAAACATCCAATAGGTTCTAAACAAAAAACCCGTGATGGTGGGATGACTAAATTTGGGGAGCCATGAGGGGCACAAGAGAGAATCATTTTGTCAGAGTTTCATTGAAATACACAAAGAAAACTAGTACCCAGAAGCTAAGAAACATGGAATTATTTCCAGTTGGCTAAATCGCTTTTCTGTGAGTTTGAAACTCTTTTGCTACCTAGTGATTCAGCTTTGAGATACTTAAACCAGGACAGAAGCACAGTGTGCTCTTGTGATCTGAAGTGCTTTTCTGCATTTTCAAAGTTCTAGCATTAACCATTGAGGAATTAAACTACAGGCGTTTTCAGTGACATTCGCCCTCTCAGGGTAAACATCCTATAGGATCTAAACAAAAAACCCGTGATGGTGGATTGACCACATTTGGGGAGCCATGAGGGGCACAAGAGAGAAACATTTTGTCAGAGTTTCATTGAAATACACAATGAAACCTAGTACCCCAAAGCAAAGAAACATGGAATTATTTCCAGTTGGCTAAAACACTTTTCTGTGAGTTTGAAACTCTTTTGCTACCTAGTGATTCAGCTTTGAGATACTTGAACCAGGAGAGAAGCACAGTGTTCTCTTGAAAAACTAAAGTGTTGTTCTGCGTTTTTAAAGTTCTAGCATTAACCATTTAAGAATTAAACTCACAGGCATTTTCAGGCATTTTCGCCTACTCAGGGTAAACAACCAATAGACTGTAAACAAAACACCCTTGATGGTGGGATGAACCAACTTGGGGAGTCTTGAGGGGCACATGAGAGAATCCT
>JAKELJ010000482.1:0-25817 GCA_025594165.1 Tamias sibiricus
ATTCGCCTAAGCAGGGTTAACATCCAATAGGCTCTAAACAAAAAACCCGTGATGGTGGATTGACGAAATTTGGGGAGCCATGAGGGGCACAAGAGAGAATCATTTTGTCAGAGTTTCATTGAAATACACAAAGAAACCTAGTACCCAGAAGCTACGAAACATGGAATTATTTCCAGTTGGCTAAATCGCTTTTCTGTGAGTTTGAAACTCTTTTCCTAGCTAGTGATTCAGCTTTGAGATACTTGAACCAGGACAGAAGCACAGTGTGCTCTTGTGATCTGAAGTGCTTTTCTGCATTTTCAAAGTTCTATCATTAACCATTGTTTAATTAAACTAACAGGCGTTTTCAGTGAAATTCGCCTTATCAGGGTAAACATCCAATAGGCTCTAAACAAAAAAAAAACCCTTGATGGTGAGATGACCTAATTTGGGGAGCCATGAGGGACACAAGAGAGAATCATTTTGTCAGAGTTTCATTGAAATACACAAAGAAACCTAGTACCCAGAAGCTAAGAAACTTGGAATTATTTCCAGTTGGCTAAATCGCTTTTTAGTGAGTTTGAAATTCTTTTGCTACCGAGAGCTTCAGCTTTGAGATACTTGAACCAGGAGAGAAGCACAGTGTGCTCTTGTGAACTAAAGTGTTGTTCTGCGTTTTTAAAGTTCTAGCATTAACCATTTAAGAATTAAACTCACAGGCGTTTTCAGGCATTTTCGCTTAATCAGGGTAAACATCCAATAGACTGTAAACAAAACACCCATGATGATGGGATGACCAAACTTGGCGAGCCTTGAGGGGCACATGAGAGAATCATTTTTTCAAAGTTTCATTGAAATACACAAAGAAACCTAGTGCCCAGAAGCTAAGAAACATGGAATTATTTCCAGTTCGCTAAAACGCTTTTCTGTGAGTTTGAAACTCTTTTGCTACCTTGTGATTCAGCTTTGAGATACTTGAACCAGGAGAGAAGCACACTGTGCTCTTGTGAACTAAAGTGTTTTTCTGCGTTTTTAAACGTTCTAGCATTAACCATTTAAGAATTAAACTCACAGGCGTTTTCAGGCATTTTCGCCTAATCAGGGTAAACATCCAATAGACTGTAAACAAAACACCCTTGATGGTGGGATGACCAAACTTGGGGAGCCTGGAGGGGCACATGAGAGAATCATTTTTTCAGAGTTTCATTGAAATACACAAAGAAACCTCTTGCCCAGATGCTAAGAAACATGGAATTATTTCCAGTTCGCTAAAACGCTTTTCTGTGAGTTTGAAACTCTTTTGTTACCTAGTGATTCAGCTTTGAGATACTTGAACCTGGAAAGAAGCACAGTGTGCTCTTGTGATCTGAAGTGCTTTTCTGCATTTTCAAAGTTCTATCATTAACCATTGTTTCATTAAACTAACAGGCGTTTTCAGTGAAATTCGCCTAATCAGGGTAAACATCCAATAGGCTCTAAACAAAAAACCCGTGATGGTGAGATGACTAAATTTAGGGAGCCATGAGGGACACAACAGAGAATCATTTTTTCATAGTTTCATTGAAATACACAAAGAAACCTAGTACACACAAGCTAAGAAACATGGAAATATTTCCAGTTGGCTAAATCGCTTTTCTGTGAGTTTGAAACTCTTTTGCTACCTAGTGATTCAGCTTTGAGATACTTGAACCAGGAAAGAAGCACAGTGTGCTCTTGTGAAATGAAGTGCTTTTCTGCATTTTCAAAGTTCTAGCTTAAACCATTGAGGTATTAAACTACAGGCGTTTTCAGTGAAATTCGCCTAATCGGGGTAAACATCCAATAGGCTCTAAACAAAAAACCCGTGATGCGGGATGACCAAATTTGGGGAGCCATAAAGGGCAAAAGAGAGAATCATTTTGTCAGAGTTTCATTGAAATACACAAAGAAACCTAGTACCCAGAATCAAAGAAACCTGGAATTATTTCCAGTTGGCTAAATCGCTTTTCTGTGAGTTTGAAACTCTTATGCTACCTAGTGATTCAGCTTTGAGATACTTGAACCAGGACAGAAGCACAGTGTGCTCTTGTGATCTGAAGTGCTTTTCTGCATTTTCAAAGTTGTAGCATTAACCATTGAGGAATTAAACTAAAAGGCGTTTTCAGTGAAATTCGCCTAATCAGGGTGAACATCCAATAGGCTCTAAACAAAAAACCCTTGATGGTGAGATGACCTAATTTGGGGAGCCATGAGGGACACAAGAGACAATCATTTTGTCAGAGATTCATTGAAATACACAAAGAAACCTAGTACCCAGAAGCTAAGAAACTTGGAATTATTTCCAGTTGGCTAAATCGCTTTTCTGTGAGTTTGAAACTCTTTTGCTACCGAGAGCTTCAGCTTTGAGATACTTGAACCAGGAGAGAAGCACAGTGTGCTCTTGTGAACTAAAGTGTTGTTTTGCGTTTTTAAAGTTCTAGCATTAACCATTTAAGAATTAAACTCACAGGCGTTTTCAGGCATTTTCGCCTAATCAGGATAAACATCCAATAGACTGTAAACAAAACACCCTTGATGGTGGGATGACCAAACGTGGGGAGCCTGGAGGGGCACATGAGAGAATCATTTTTTCAGAGTTTCATTGAAATACACAAAGAAACCTCTTGCCCAGATGCTAAGAAACATGGAATTATTTCCAGTTCGCTAAAACGCTTTTCTGTGAGTTTGAAACTCTTTTCCTAGCTAGTGATTCAGCTTTGAGATACTTGAACCAGGACAGAAGCACAATGTGCTTTTGTGATATGAAGTGCTTTTCTGCATTTTCAATGTTCAAGCTTTAACCATTGAGGAATTAAACTAACAGGCGTTTTCAGTGAAATTCGCCTAATCAGGGTAAATATCCAATAGGCTCTATACAGAAAACCCGTGATGGTGAGATGACCAAATTTGGGGAGCCATGAGGGACAAAAGAGAGAATCACTTTGTCAGAGTTTCATTGAAATACACAAAGAAACCTAGTACCCAGAAGCAAAGAAACCTGGAATTATTTCCATATGGCTAAATCGCTTTTCTGTGAGTTTGAAACTCTTATGCTACCTAGTGATTCAGCTTTGAGATACTTGAACCAGGACAGAAGCACAGTGTGCTCTTGTGATCTGAAGTGCTTTTCTGCATTTTCAAAGTTGTAGCATTAACCATTGAGGAATTAAACTAAAAGGCGTTTTCAGTGAAATTCGCCTAATCAGGGTAAACATCCAATAGGCTCTAAACAAAAAACCCTTGATGGTGAGATGACCTAATTTGGGGAGCCATGAGGGACACAAGAGAGAATCATTTTGTCAGAGATTCATTGAAATACACAAAGAAACCTAGTACCCAGAAGCTAAGAAAAACTTGGAATTATTTCCAGTTGGCTAAATCGCTTTTCTGTGAGTTTGAAACTCTTTTGCTACCGAGAGCTTCAGCTTTGAGATACTTGAACCAGGAGAGAAGCACAGTGTGCTCTTGTGAACTAAAGTGTTGTTTTGCGTTTTTAAAGTTCTAGCATTAACCATTTAAGAATTAAACTCACAGGCGTTTTCAGGCATTTTCGCCTAATAAGTGTAAACATCCAATAGACTGCAACAAAACACCCATGATGGTGGGATGACCAAACTTGGCGAGCCTTGAGGGGCACATGAGAGAATCATTTTTTTCAGAGTTTCATTGAAATACACAAAGAAACCTAGTGCCCAGAAGCTAAGAAACATGGAATTATTTCCAGTTCTCTAAAACGCTTTTCTGTGAGTTTGAAACTTTTTTCTACCTAGTAATTCAGCTTTGAGATACTTGAACCAGGACAGAAGCACAGTGTGCTTTTGTGATCTGAAGTGCTTTTCTGCATTTTCAAAGTTCTAGCATTAAACATTGAGGAGTTAAACTACAGGCGTTTTCAGTGTAATTCGCCTAATCAGTGTAAACATCCAATAGGCTCTAAACAAAAAACACGTGATGGTGGATTGACCACATTTGGGGAGCCATGAGGGGCACAAGAGAGAATCATTTTGTCAGAGTTTCATTGAAATACACAAAGAAACCTAGTTCCCAGAAGCTAAGAAACATGGAATTATTTCCTGTTGGCTAAATCGCTTTTCTGTGAGTTTGAAACTCTTTTGCTACCTAGTGATTCAGCTTTGAGATACTTGAACCAGGAAAGAAGCACAGTGTGCTCTTGTGATCTGAAGTGCTTTTCTGCATTTTCAAAGTTCTAGCATTAACCATTGAGGAACTAAACTAACAGGCATTTTCAGTGAAATTCGCCTAAGCAGGGTTAACATCCAATAGGCTCTAAACAAAAAAACCGTGATGGTGGATTGACGAAATTTGGGGAGCCATGAGGGGCACAAGAGAGAATCATTTTGTCAGAGTTTCATTGAAATACACAAAGAAACCTAGTACCCAGAAGCTACGAAACATGGAATTATTTCCAGTTGGCTAAATCGCTTTTCTGTGAGTTTGAAACTCTTTTCCTAGCTAGTGATTCAGCTTTGAGATACTTGAACCAGGACAGAAGCACAGTGTGCTCTTGTGATCTGAAGTGCTTTTCTGCATTTTCAAAGTTCTATCATTAACCATTGTTTAATTAAACTAACAGGCGTTTTCAGTGAAATTCGCCTTATCAGGGTAAACATCCAATAGGCTCTAAACAAAAAAACCCTTGATGGTGAGATGACCTAATTTGGGGAGCCATGAGGGACACAAGAGAGAATCATTTTGTCAGAGTTTCATTGAAATACACAAAGAAACCTAGTACCCAGAAGCTAAGAAACTTGGAATTATTTCCAGTTGGCTAAATCGCTTTTTAGTGAGTTTGAAATTCTTTTGCTACCGAGAGCTTCAGCTTTGAGATACTTGAACCAGGAGAGAAGCACAGTGTGCTCTTGTGAACTAAAGTGTTGTTCTGCGTTTTTAAAGTTCTAGCATTAACCATTTAAGAATTAAACTCACAGGCGTTTTCAGGCATTTTCGCTTAATCAGGGTAAACATCCAATAGACTGTAAACAAAACACCCATGATGATGGGATGACCAAACTTGGCGAGCCTTGAGGGGCACATGAGAGAATCATTTTTTCAAAGTTTCATTGAAATACACAAAGAAACCTAGTGCCCAGAAGCTAAGAAACATGGAATTATTTCCAGTTCGCTAAAACGCTTTTCTGTGAGTTTGAAACTCTTTTGCTACCTTGTGATTCAGCTTTGAGATACTTGAACCAGGAGAGAAGCACACTGTGCTCTTGTGAACTAAAGTGTTTTTCTGCGTTTTTTTAACGTTCTAGCATTAACCATTTAAGAATTAAACTCACAGGCGTTTTCAGGCATTTTCGCCTAATCAGGGTAAACATCCAATAGACTGTAAACAAAACACCCTTGATGGTGGGATGACCAAACTTGGGGAGCCTGGAGGGGCACATGAGAGAATCATTTTTTCAGAGTTTCATTGAAATACACAAAGAAACCTCTTGCCCAGATGCTAAGAAACATGGAATTATTTCCAGTTCGCTAAAACGCTTTTCTGTGAGTTTGAAACTCTTTTGTTACCTAGTGATTCAGCTTTGAGATACTTGAACCTGGAAAGAAGCACAGTGTGCTCTTGTGATCTGAAGTGCTTTTCTGCATTTTCAAAGTTCTATCATTAACCATTGTTTCATTAAACTAACAGGCGTTTTCAGTGAAATTCGCCTAATCAGGGTAAACATCCAATAGGCTCTAAACAAAAAACCCGTGATGGTGAGATGACTAAATTTAGGGAGCCATGAGGGACACAACAGAGAATCATTTTTTCATAGTTTCATTGAAATACACAAAGAAACCTAGTACACACAAGCTAAGAAACATGGAAATATTTCCAGTTGGCTAAATCGCTTTTCTGTGAGTTTGAAACTCTTTTGCTACCTAGTGATTCAGCTTTGAGATACTTGAACCAGGAAAGAAGCACAGTGTGCTCTTGTGAAATGAAGTGCTTTTCTGCATTTTCAAAGTTCTAGCTTAAACCATTGAGGTATTAAACTACAGGCGTTTTCAGTGAAATTCGCCTAATCAGGGGGTAAACATCCAATAGGCTCTAAACAAAAAACCCGTGATGGCGGGATGACCAAATTTGGGGAGCCATAAAGGGCAAAAGAGAGAATCATTTTGTCAGAGTTTCATTGAAATACACAAAGAAACCTAGTACCCAGAATCAAAGAAACCTGGAATTATTTCCAGTTGGCTAAATCGCTTTTCTGTGAGTTTGAAACTCTTATGCTACCTAGTGATTCAGCTTTGAGATACTTGAACCAGGACAGAAGCACAGTGTGCTCTTGTGATCTGAAGTGCTTTTCTGCATTTTCAAAGTTGTAGCATTAACCATTGAGGAATTAAACTAAAAGGCGTTTTCAGTGAAATTCGCCTAATCAGGGTGAACATCCAATAGGCTCTAAACAAAAAACCCTTGATGGTGAGATGACCTAATTTGGGGAGCCATGAGGGACACAAGAGACAATCATTTTGTCAGAGATTCATTGAAATACACAAAGAAACCTAGTACCCAGAAGCTAAGAAACTTGGAATTATTTCCAGTTGGCTAAATCGCTTTTCTGTGAGTTTGAAACTCTTTTGCTACCGAGAGCTTCAGCTTTGAGATACTTGAACCAGGAGAGAAGCACAGTGTGCTCTTGTGAACTAAAGTGTTGTTTTGCGTTTTTAAAGTTCTAGCATTAACCATTTAAGAATTAAACTCACAGGCGTTTTCAGGCATTTTCGCCTAATCAGGATAAACATCCAATAGACTGTAAACAAAACACCCTTGATGGTGGGATGACCAAACGTGGGGAGCCTGGAGGGGCACATGAGAGAATCATTTTTTCAGAGTTTCATTGAAATACACAAAGAAACCTCTTGCCCAGATGCTAAGAAACATGGAATTATTTCCAGTTCGCTAAAACGCTTTTCTGTGAGTTTGAAACTCTTTTCCTAGCTAGTGATTCAGCTTTGAGATACTTGAACCAGGACAGAAGCACAATGTGCTTTTGTGATATGAAGTGCTTTTCTGCATTTTCAATGTTCAAGCTTTAACCATTGAGGAATTAAACTAAACAGGCGTTTTCAGTGAAATTCGCCTAATCAGGGTAAATATCCAATAGGCTCTATACAAAAAACCCGTGATGGTGAGATGACCAAATTTGGGGAGCCATGAGGGACAAAAGAGAGAATCACTTTGTCAGAGTTTCATTGAAATACACAAAGAAACCTAGTACCCAGAAGCAAAGAAACCTGGAATTATTTCCATATGGCTAAATCGCTTTTCTGTGAGTTTGAAACTCTTATGCTACCTAGTGATTCAGCTTTGAGATACTTGAACCAGGACAGAAGCACAGTGTGCTCTTGTGATCTGAAGTGCTTTTCTGCATTTTCAAAGTTGTAGCATTAACCATTGAGGAATTAAACTAAAAGGCGTTTTCAGTGAAATTCGCCTAATCAGGGTAAACATCCAATAGGCTCTAAACAAAAAACCCTTGATGGTGAGATGACCTAATTTGGGGAGCCATGAGGGACACAAGAGAGAATCATTTTGTCAGAGATTCATTGAAATACACAAAGAAACCTAGTACCCAGAAGCTAAGAAACTTGGAATTATTTCCAGTTGGCTAAATCGCTTTTCTGTGAGTTTGAAACTCTTTTGCTACCGAGAGCTTCAGCTTTGAGATACTTGAACCAGGAGAGAAGCACAGTGTGCTCTTGTGAACTAAAGTGTTGTTTTGCATTTTTAAAGTTCTAGCATTAACCATTTAATAATTAAACTCACAGGCGTTTTCAGGCATTTTCGCCTAATCAGTGTAAACATCCAATAGACTGCAACAAAACACCCATGATGGTGGGATGACCAAACTTGGCGAGCCTTGAGGGCGCACATGAGAGAATCATTTTTTTCAGAGTTTCATTGAAATACACAAAGAAACCTAGTGCCCAGAAGCTAAGAAACATGGAATTATTTCCAGTTCTCTAAAACGCTTTTCTGTGAGTTTGAAACTTTTTTCTACCTAGTAATTCAGCTTTGAGATACTTGAACCAGGACAGAAGCACAGTGTGCTTTTGTGATCTGAAGTGCTTTTCTGCATTTTCAAAGTTCTAGCATTAAACATTGAGGAGTTAAACTACAGGCGTTTTCAGTGTAATTCGCCTAATCAGTGTAAACATCCAATAGGCTCTAAACAAAAAAACACGTGATGGTGGATTGACCACATTTGGGGAGCCATGAGGGGCACAAGAGAGAATCATTTTGTCAGAGTTTCATTGAAATACACAAAGAAACCTAGTACCCAGAATCTAAGAAACATGGAATTATTTCCTGTTGGCTAAATCGCTTTTCTGTGAGTTTGAAACTCTTTTGCTACCTAGTGATTCAGCTTTGAGATACTTGAACCAGGAAAGAAGCACAGTGTGCTCTTGTGATCTGAAGTGCTTTTCTGCATTTTCAAAGTTCTAGCATTAACCATTGAGGAACTAAACTAACAGGCATTTTCAGTGAAATTCGCCTAAGCAGGGTTAACATCCAATAGGCTCTAAACAAAAAAACCCGTGATGGTGGATTGACGAAATTTGGGGAGCCATGAGGGGCACAAGAGAGAATCATTTTGTCAGAGTTTCATTGAAATACACAAAGAAACCTAGTACCCAGAAGCTACGAAACATGGAATTATTTCCAGTTGGCTAAATCGCTTTTCTGTGAGTTTGAAACTCTTTTCCTAGCTAGTGATTCAGCTTTGAGATACTTGAACCAGGACAGAAGCACAGTGTGCTCTTGTGATCTGAAGTGCTTTTCTGCATTTTCAAAGTTCTATCATTAACCATTGTTTAATTAAACTAACAGGCGTTTTCAGTGAAATTCGCCTTATCAGGGTAAACATCCAATAGGCTCTAAACAAAAAAACCCTTGATGGTGAGATGACCTAATTTGGGGAGCCATGAGGGACACAAGAGAGAATCATTTTGTCAGAGTTTCATTGAAATACACAAAGAAACCTAGTACCCAGAAGCTAAGAAACTTGGAATTATTTCCAGTTGGCTAAATCGCTTTTTAGTGAGTTTGAAATTCTTTTGCTACCGAGAGCTTCAGCTTTGAGATACTTGAACCAGGAGAGAAGCACAGTGTGCTCTTGTGAACTAAAGTGTTGTTCTGCGTTTTTAAAGTTCTAGCATTAACCATTAAGAATTAAACTCACAGGCGTTTTCAGGCATTTTCGCTTAATCAGGGTAAACATCCAATAGACTGTAAACAAAACACCCATGATGATGGGATGACCAAACTTGGCGAGCCTTGAGGGGCACATGAGAGAATCATTTTTTCAAAGTTTCATTGAAATACACAAAGAAACCTAGTGCCCAGAAGCTAAGAAACATGGAATTATTTCCAGTTCGCTAAAACGCTTTTCTGTGAGTTTGAAACTCTTTTGCTACCTTGTGATTCAGCTTTGAGATACTTGAACCAGGAGAGAAGCACACTGTGCTCTTGTGAACTAAAGTGTTTTTCTGCGTTTTTAACGTTCTAGCATTAACCATTTAAGAATTAAACTCACAGGCGTTTTCAGGCATTTTCGCCTAATCAGGGTAAACATCCAATAGACTGTAAACAAAACACCCTTGATGGTGGGATGACCAAACTTGGGGAGCCTGGAGGGGCACATGAGAGAATCATTTTTTCAGAGTTTCATTGAAATACACAAAGAAACCTCTTGCCCAGATGCTAAGAAACATGGAATTATTTCCAGTTCGCTAAAACGCTTTTCTGTGAGTTTGAAACTCTTTTGTTACCTAGTGATTCAGCTTTGAGATACTTGAACCTGGAAAGAAGCACAGTGTGCTCTTGTGATCTGAAGTGCTTTTCTGCATTTTCAAAGTTCTATCATTAACCATTGTTTCATTAAACTAACAGGCGTTTTCAGTGAAATTCGCCTAATCAGGGTAAACATCCAATAGGCTCTAAACAAAAAACCCGTGATGGTGAGATGACTAAATTTAGGGAGCCATGAGGGACACAACAGAGAATCATTTTTTCATAGTTTCATTGAAATACACAAAGAAACCTAGTACACACAAGCTAAGAAACATGGAAATATTTCCAGTTGGCTAAATCGCTTTTCTGTGAGTTTGAAACTCTTTTGCTACCTAGTGATTCAGCTTTGAGATACTTGAACCAGGAAAGAAGCACAGTGTGCTCTTGTGAAATGAAGTGCTTTTCTGCATTTTCAAAGTTCTAGCTTAAACCATTGAGGTATTAAACTACAGGCGTTTTCAGTGAAATTCGCCTAATCGGGGTAAACATCCAATAGGCTCTAAACAAAAACCCGTGATTGCGGGATGACCAAATTTGGGGAGCCATAAAGGGCAAAAGAGAGAATCATTTTGTCAGAGTTTCATTGAAATACACAAAGAAACCTAGTACCCAGAATCAAAGAAACCTGGAATTATTTCCAGTTGGCTAAATCGCTTTTCTGTGAGTTTGAAACTCTTATGCTACCTAGTGATTCAGCTTTGAGATACTTGAACCAGGACAGAAGCACAGTGTGCTCTTGTGATCTGAAGTGCTTTTCTGCATTTTCAAAGTTGTAGCATTAACCATTGAGGAATTAAACTAAAAGGCGTTTTCAGTGAAATTCGCCTAATCAGGGTGAACATCCAATAGGCTCTAAACAAAAAACCCTTGATGGTGAGATGACCTAATTTGGGGAGCCATGAGGGACACAAGAGACAATCATTTTGTCAGAGATTCATTGAAATACACAAAGAAACCTAGTACCCAGAAGCTAAGAAACTTGGAATTATTTCCAGTTGGCTAAATCGCTTTTCTGTGAGTTTGAAACTCTTTTGCTACCGAGAGCTTCAGCTTTGAGATACTTGAACCAGGAGAGAAGCACAGTGTGCTCTTGTGAACTAAAGTGTTGTTTTGCGTTTTTAAAGTTCTAGCATTAACCATTTAAGAATTAAACTCACAGGCGTTTTCAGGCATTTTCGCCTAATCAGGATAAACATCCAATAGACTGTAAACAAAACACCCTTGATGGTGGGATGACCAAACGTGGGGAGCCTGGAGGGGCACATGAGAGAATCATTTTTTCAGAGTTTCATTGAAATACACAAAGAAACCTCTTGCCCAGATGCTAAGAAACATGGAATTATTTCCAGTTCGCTAAAACGCTTTTCTGTGAGTTTGAAACTCTTTTCCTAGCTAGTGATTCAGCTTTGAGATACTTGAACCAGGACAGAAGCACAATGTGCTTTTGTGATATGAAGTGCTTTTCTGCATTTTCAAAGTTCAAGCTTTAACCATTGAGGAATTAAACTAACAGGCGTTTTCAGTGAAATTCGCCTAATCAGGGTAAATATCCAATAGGCTCTATACAAAAAACCCGTGATGGTGAGATGACCAAATTTGGGGAGCCATGAGGGACAAAAGAGAGAATCACTTTGTCAGAGTTTCATTGAAATACACAAAGAAACCTAGTACCCAGAAGCAAAGAAACCTGGAATTATTTCCAGTATGGCTAAATCGCTTTTCTGTGAGTTTGAAACTCTTATGCTACCTAGTGATTCAGCTTTGAGATACTTGAACCAGGACAGAAGCACAGTGTGCTCTTGTGATCTGAAGTGCTTTTCTGCATTTTCAAAGTTGTAGCATTAACCATTGAGGAATTAAACTAAAAGGCGTTTTCAGTGAAATTCGCCTAATCAGGGTAAACATCCAATAGGCTCTAAACAAAAAACCCTTGATGGTGAGATGACCTAATTTGGGGAGCCATGAGGGACACAAGAGAGAATCATTTTGTCAGAGTTTCATTGAAATACACAAAGAAACCTAGTACCCAGAAGCTAAGAAACTTGGAATTATTTCCAGTTGGCTAAATCGCTTTTCTGTGAGTTTGAAACTCTTTTGCTACCTAGTGATTCAGCTTTGAGATACTTGAACCAGGAGAGAAGCACAGTGTGCTCTTGTGAACTAAAGTGTTGTTCTGCGTTTTTAAAGTTCTAGCATTAACCATTTAAGAATTAAACTCACAGGCGTTTTCAGGCATTTTCGCTTAATCAGGGAAAACATCCAATAGACTGTAAACAAAACACCCATGATGGTGGGATGACCAAACTTGGGGAGCCTTGAGGGGCACATGAGAGAATCATTTTTTTCAAAGTTTCATTGAAATACACAAAAAAACCTAGTGCCCAGAAGCTAAGAAACATGGAATTATTTCCAGTTCGCTAAAACGCTTTTCTGTGAGTTTGAAACTCTTTTGCTACCTAGTGATTCAGCTTTGAGATACTTGAACCAGGAGAGAAGCACAGTGTGCTCTTGTGAATGAAGTGTTTTCTGCATTTTTAAAGTTCTAGCATTAACCATTTAAAAATTAAACTCACAGGCGTTTTCAGTGCAAATTCGCCTAATCAGGGTAAACATCCAATAGCTCTAAACAAAAAACCCTTGATGGTGGATGACCAAATTTTGGGGAGCCATGAGGGAGCACATGAGAGAATCATTTTTCAGAGTTTCATTGAAATACACAAAGAAACCTAGTGCCCAGAAGCTAAGAAACATGGAATTATTTCCAGTTCGCTAAAACGCTTTTCTGTGAGTTTGAAACTCTTTTGTTACCTAGTGATTCAGCTTTGAGATACTTGAACCAGGACAGAAGCACAGTGTGCTCTTGTGATCTGAAGTGCTTTTCTGCATTTTCAAAGTTCTACCATTAACCATTGTTTAATTAAACTAACAGGCGTTTTCAGTGAAATTCGCCTATCAGGGTAAACATCCAATAGGCTCTAAACAAAAAAAACCCTTGATGGTGAGATGACCTAATTTGGGGAGCCATGAGGGACACAAGAGAGAATCATTTTGTCAGAGTTTCATTGAAATACACAAAGAAACCTAGTACCCAGAAGCTAAGAAACTTGGAATTATTTCCAGTTGGCTAAATCGCTTTTCAGTGAGTTTGAAACTCTTTTGCTACCTAGTGATTCAGCTTTGAGATACTTGAACCAGGAGAGAAGCACAGTGTGCTCTTGTGAACTAAAGTGTTTTTCTGCGTTTTTTAAAGTTCTAGCATTAACCATTTAAGAATTAAACTCACAGGCGTTTTCAGGCATTTAGGCTTAATCAGGGTAAACATCCAATAGACTGTAAACAAAACACCCATGATGGTGGGATGACTAAACTTGTCGAGCCTTGAGGGGCACATGAGAGAATCATTTTTTCAAAGTTTCATTGAAATACACAAAGAAACCTAGTGCCCAGAAGCTAAGAAACATGGAATTATTTCCAGTTCGCTAAAAACGCTTTTCTGTGAGTTTGAAACTCTTTTGCTACCTTGTGATTCAGCTTTGAGATACTTGAACCAGGAGAGAAGCACAGTGTGCTCTTGTGAACTAAAGTGTTTTTCTGCATTTTCAAAGTTCTAGCATTAACCATTTAAGAATTAAACTCACAGGCGTTTTCAGGCATTTTCGCCTAATCAGGGTAAACATCCAATAGACTGTAAACAAAACACCCTTGATGGTGGGATAACCAAACTTGGGGAGCCTGGAGGGGCACATGAGAGAATCATTTTTTCAGAGTTTCATTGAAATACACAAAGAAACCTCTTGCCCAGAATGCTAAGAAACATGGAATTATTTCCAGTTCGCTAAAACGCTTTTCTGTGAGTTTGAAACTCTTTTGTTACCTAGTGATTCAGCTTTGAGATACTTGAACCTGGAAAGAAGCACAGTGTGCTCTTGTGATCTGAAGTGCTTTTCTGCATTTTCAAAGTTCTATCATTAACCATTGAGGAACTAAACTAACAGGCGTTTTCAGTGAAATTCGCCTAAGCAGGGTTAACATCCAATAGGCTCTAAACAAAAAACCCGTGATGGTGGATTGACGAAATTTGGGGAGCCATGAGGGGCACAAGAGAGAATCATTTTGTCAGAGTTTCATTGAAATACACAAAGAAACCTAGTACCCAGAAGCTAAGAAACATGGAATTATTTCCAGTTGGCTAAATCGCTTTTCTGTGAGTTTGAAACTCTTTTCCTAGCTAGTGATTCAGCTTTGAGATACTTGAACCAGGACAGAAGCACAGTGTGCTCTTGTGATCTGAAGTGCTTTTCTGCATTTTCAAAGTTCTATCATTAACCATTGTTTAATTAAACTAACAGGCGTTTTCAGTGAAATTCGCCTTATCAGGGTAAACATCCAATAGGCTCTAAACAAAAAAACCCTTGATGGTGAGATGACCTAATTTGGGGAGCCATGAGGGACACAAGAGAGAATCATTTTGTCAGAGTTTCATTGAAATACACAAAGAAACCTAGTACCCAGAAGCTAAGAAACTTGGAATTATTTCCAGTTGGCTAAATCGCTTTTCAGTGAGTTTGAAATTCTTTTGCTACCAAGAGCTTCATCTTTGAGATACTTGAACCAGGAGAGAAGCACAGTGTGCTCTTGTGAACTAAAGTGTTGTTCTGCGTTTTTAAAGTTCTAGCATTAACCATTTAAGAATTAAACTCACAGGCGTTTTCAGGCATTTTCGCCTAATCAGGGTAAACATCCAATAGACTGTAAACAAAACACCCATGATGGTGGGATGACCAAACTTGGCGAGCCTTGAGGGGCACATGAGAGAATCATTTTTTCAAAGTTTCATTGAAATACACAAAGAAACCTAGTGCCCAGAAGCTAAGAAACATGGAATTATTTCCAGTTCGCTAAAACGCTTTTCTGTGAGTTTGAAACTCTTTTGCTACCTTGTGATTCAGCTTTGAGATACTTGAACCAGGAGAGAAGCACAGTGTGCTCTTGTGAACTAAAGTGTTTTTCTGCGTTTTTAAAGTTCTAGCATTAAACATTTAAGAATTAAACTCACAGGCGTTTTCAGGCATTTTCGCCTAATCAGGGTAAACATCCAATAGACTGTAAACAAAAACACCCTTGATGGTGGGATGACCAAACTTGGGGAGCCTGGAGGGGCACATGAGAGAATCATTTTTTCAGAGTTTCATTGAAATACACAAAGAAACCTCTTGCCCAGATGCTAAGAAACATGGAATTATTTCCAGTACGCTAAAACGCTTTTGTGTGAGTTTGAAACTCTTTTGTTACCTAGTGATTCAGCTTTGAGATACTTGAACCAGGAAAGAAGCACAGTGTGCTCTTGTGATCTGAAGTGCTTTTCTGCATTTTCAAAGTTCTATCATTAACCATTGTTTAATTAAACTAACAGGCGTTTTCAGTGAAATTTGCCTAATCAGGGTAAACATCCAATAGGCTCTAAACAAAAAACCCGTGATGGTGAGATGACTAAATTTAGGGAGCCATGAGGGACACAACAGAGAATCATTTTTTCATAGTTTCATTGAAATACACAAAGAAACCTAGTACACACTAGCTAAGAAACATGGAAATATTTCCAGTTGGCTAAATCGCTTTTCTGTGAGTTTGAAACCCTTTTGCTACCTAGTGATTCAGCTTTGAGATACTTGAACCAGGAAAGAAGCACAGTGTGCTCTTGAGAAATGAAGTGCTTTTCTGCATTTTCAAAGTTCTAGCTTTAACCATTGAGGTATTAAACTACAGGCGTTTTCAGTGAAATTCGCCTAATCGGGGTAAACATCCAATAGGCTCTAAACAAAAAACCCGTGATGGCAGGATTACCAAATTTGGGGAGCCATAAGGGGCAAAAGAGAGAATCATTTTGTCAGAGTTTATTGAAATACACAAATAAACCTAGTACCCAGAATCAAAGAAACCTGGAATTATTTCCAGTTGGCTAAATCGCTTTTCTGTGAGTTTGAAACTCTTATGCTACCTAGTGATTCAGCTTTGAGATACTTGAACCAGGACAGAAGCACAGTGTGCTCTTGTGATCTGAAGTGCTTTTCTGCATTTTCAAAGTTGTAGCATTAACCATTGAGGAATTAAACTAAAAGGCGTTTTCAGTGAAATTCGCCTAATCAGGGTGAACATCCAATAGGCTCTAAACAAAAAACCCTTGATGGTGAGATGACCTAATTTGGGGAGCCATGAGGGACACAAGAGACAATCATTTTGTCAGAGATTCATTGAAATACACAAAGAAACCTTGTACCCAGAAGCTAAGAAACTTGGAATTATTTCCAGTTGGCTAAATCGCTTTTCTGTGAGTTTGAAACTCTTTTGCTACCGAGAGCTTCAGCTTTGAGATACTTGAACCAGGAGAGAAGCACAGTGTGCTCTTGTGAACTAAAGTGTTGTTTTGCGTTTTTAAAGTTCTAGCATTAACCATTTAAGAATTAAACTCACAGGCGTTTTCAGGCATTTTCGCCTAATCAGGATAAACATCCAATAGACTGTAAACAAAACACCCTTGATGGTGGGATGACCAAACGTGGGGAGCCTGGAGGGGCACATGAGAGAATCATTTTTTCAGAGTTTCATTGAAATACACAAAGAAACCTCTTGCCCAGATGCTAAGAAACATGGAATTATTTCCAGTTCGCTAAAACGCTTTTCTGTGAGTTTGAAACTCTTTTTCCTAGCTAGTGATTCAGCTTTGAGATACTTGAACCAGGACAGAAGCACAATGTGCTTTTGTGATATGAAGTGCTTTTCTGCATTTTCAAAAATTCAAGCTTTAACCATTGAGGAATTAAACTAACAGGCGTTTTCAGTGAAATTCGCCTAATCAGGGTAAAATATCCAATAGGCTCTATACAGAAAACCCGTGATGGTGAGATGACCAAATTTGGGGAGCCATGAGGGACAAAAGAGAGAATCACTTTGTCAGAGTTTCATTGAAATACACAAAGAAACCTAGTACCCAGAAGCAAAGAAACCTGGAATTATTTCCAGATGGCTAAATCGCTTTTCTGTGAGTTTGAAACTCTTATGCTACCTTGTGATTCAGCTTTGAGATACTTGAACCAGGTACAGAAGCACAGTGTGCTCTTGTGATCTGAAGTGCTTTTCTGCATTTTCAAAGTTGTAGCATTAACCATTGAGGAATTAAACTAAAAGGCGTTTTCAGTGAAATTCGCCTAATCAGGGTAAACATCCAATAGGCTCTAAACAAAAAACCCTTGATGGTGAGATGACCTAATTTGGGGAGCCATGAGGGACACAAGAGAGAATCATTTTGTCAGAGATTCATTGAAATACACAAAGAAACCTAGTACCCAGAAGCTAAGAAACTTGGAATTATTTCCAGTTGGCTAAATCGCTTTTCTGTGAGTTTGAAACTCTTTTGCTACCGAGAGCTTCAGCTTTGAGATACTTGAACCAGGAGAGAAGCACAGTGTGCTCTTGTGAACTAAAGTGTTGTTTTGCATTTTTAAAGTTCTAGCATTAACCATTTAATAATTAAACTCACAGGCGTTTTCAGGCATTTTCGCCTAATAAGTGTAAACATCCAATAGACTGCAACAAAACACCCATGATGGTGGGATGACCAAACTTGGCGAGCCTTGAGGGGCACATGAGAGAATCATTTTTTTCAGAGTTTCATTGAAATACACAAAGAAACCTAGTGCCCAGAAGCTAAGAAACATGGAATTATTTCCAGTTCTCTAAAACGCTTTTCTGTGAGTTTGAAACTTTTTTCTACCTAGTAATTCAGCTTTGAGATACTTGAACCAGGACAGAAGCACAGTGTGCTTTTGTGATCTGAAGTGCTTTTCTGCATTTTCAAAGTTCTACCATTAAACATTGAGGAGTTAAACTACAGGCGTTTTCAGTGTAATTCGCCTAATCAGTGTAAACATCCAATAGGCTCTAAACAAAAAACACGTGATGGTGGATTGACCACATTTGGGGAGCCATGAGGGGCACAAGAGAGAATCATTTTGTCAGAGTTTCATTGAAATACACAAAGAAACCTAGTTCCCAGAAGCTAAGAAACATGGAATTATTTCCTGTTGGCTAAATCGCTTTTCTGTGAGTTTGAAACTCTTTTGCTACCTAGTGATTCAGCTTTGAGATACTTGAACCAGGAAAGAAGCACAGTGTGCTCTTGTGATCTGAAGTGCTTTTCTGCATTTTCAAAGTTCTAGCATTAACCATTGAGGAACTAAACTAACAGGCATTTTCAGTGAAATTCGCCTAAGCAGGGTTAACATCCAATAGGCTCTAAACAAAAAACCCGTGATGGTGGATTGACCAAATTTGGGGAGCCATGAGGGGCACAAGAGAGAATCATTTTGTCAGAGTTTCATTGAAATACACAAAGAAACCTAGTACCCAGAAGCTACGAAACATGGAATTATTTCCAGTTGGCTAAATCGCTTTTCTGTGAGTTTGAAACTCTTTTCCTAGCTAGTGATTCAGCTTTGAGATACTTGAACCAGGACAGAAGCACAGTGTGCTCTTGTGATCTGAAGTGCTTTTCTGCATTTTCAAAGTTCTATCATTAACCATTGTTTAATTAAACTAACAGGCGTTTTCAGTGAAATTCGCCTAATCAGGGTAAACATCCAATAGGCTCTAAACAAAAAACACGTGATGGTGAGATGACTAAATTTAGGGAGCCATGAGGGACACAACAGAGAATCATTTTTTCATAGTTTCATTGAAATACACAAAGAAACCTAGTACACACAAGCTAAGAAACATGGAAATATTTCCAGTTGGCTAAATCGCTTTTCTGTGAGTTTGAAACTCTTTTGCTACCTAGTGATTCAGCTTTGAGATACTTGAACCAGGAAAGAAGCACAGTGTGCTCTTGTGAAATGAAGTGCTTTTCTGCATTTTCAAAGTTCTAGCTTTAACCATTGAGGTATTAAACTACAGGCGTTTTCAGTGAAATTCGCCTAATCGGGGTAAACATCCAATAGGCTCTAAACAAAAAACCCGTGATGGTGGGATGACCAAATTTGGGGAGCCATAAGGGGGGAAAAGAGAGAATCATTTTGTCAGAGTTTCATTGAAATACACAAAGAAACCTCTTGCCCAGATGCTAAGAAACATGGAATTATTTCCAGTTCGCTAAAACGCTTTTCTGTGAGTTTGAAACTCTTTTCCTAGCTAGTGATTCAGCTTTGAGATACTTGAACCAGGACTGAAGCACAATGTGCTTTTGTGATATGAAGTGCTTTTCTGCATTTTTTCAAAGTTCAAGCTTTAACCATTGAGGAATTAAACTAACAGGCGTTTTCAGTGAAATTCGCCTAATCAGGGTAAATATCCAATAGGCTCTATACAGAAAACCCGTGATGTTGAGATGACCAAATTTGGGGAGCCATGAGGGACAAAAGAGAGAATCACTTTGTCAGAGTTTCATTGAAATACACAAAGAAACCTAGTGCCCAGAAGCAAAGAAACCTGGAATTATTTCCAGATGGCTAAATCGCTTTTCTGTGAGTTTGAAACTCTTATGCTACCTAGTGATTCAGCTTTGAGATACTTGAACCAGGACAGAAGCACAGTGTGCTCTTGTGATCTGAAGTGCTTTTCTGCATTTTCAAAGTTGTAGCATTAACCATTGAGGAATTAAACTAAAAGGCGTTTTCAGTGAAATTCGCCTAATCAGGGTAAACATCCAATAGGCTCTAAACAAAAAACCCTTGATGGTGAGATGACCTAATTTGGGGAGCCATGAGGGACACAAGAGAGAATCATTTTGTCAGAGATTCATTGAAATACACAAAGAAACCTAGTACCCAGAAGCTAAGAAACTTGGAATTATTTCCAGTTGGCTAAATCGCTTTTCTGTGAGTTTGAAACTCTTTTGCTACCGAGAGCTTCAGCTTTGAGATACTTGAACCAGGAGAGAAGCACAGTGTGCTCTTGTGAACTAAAGTGTTGTTTTGCATTTTTAAAGTTCTAGCATTAACCATTTAATAATTAAACTCACAGGCGTTTTCAGGCATTTTCGCCTAATAAGTGTAAACATCCAATAGACTGCAACAAAATACCCATGATGGTGGGATGACCAAACTTGGCGAGCCTTGAGGGGCACATGAGAGAATCATTTTTTTTCAGAGTTTCATTGAAATACACAAAGAAACCTATTGCCCAGAAGCTAAGAAACATGGAATTATTTCCAGTTCTCTAAAACGCTTTTCTGTGAGTTTGAAACTTTTTTCTACCTAGTAATTCAGCTTTGAGATACTTGAACCAGGAAAGAAGCACAGTGTGCTCTTGTGATCTGAAGTGCTTTTCTGCATTTTCAAAGTTCTAGCATTAACCATTGAGGAACTAAACTAACAGGCATTTTCAGTGAAATTCGCCTAAGCAGGGTTAACATCCAATAGGCTCTAAACAAAAAACCCGTGATGGTGGATTGACCAAATTTGGGGAGCCATGAGGGGCACAAGAGAGAATCATTTTGTCAGAGTTTCTTTGAAATACACAAAGAAACCTAGTACCCAGAAGCTAGGAAACATGGAATTATTTCTAGTTGGCTAAATCGCTTTTCTGTGAGTTTAAAACTCTTTTCCTAGCTAGTGATTCAGCTTTGAGATACTTGAACCAGGACAGAAGCACAGTGTGCTCTTGTGAAATGAAGTGCTTTTCTGCATTTTCAAAATTCTAACTTTAACCATTGAGGAATTAAACTACAGGCGTTTTCAGTGAAATTTGCCTAATCAGGGTAAACATCCAATAGGCTCTAAACAAAAAACCCGTGATGGTGCGATGAACAAATTTGGGGAGCCATGAGGGGCACAAGAGAGAATCATTTTGTCAGAGTTTCATTGAAATACACAAAGAAACCTAGTGCCCAGAAGCTAAGAAACATGGAATTATTTCCAGTTGGCTAAATCGCGTTTCTGTGAGTTTGAAACTCTTTTGCTACCTAGTGATTCAGCTCTGAGATACTTGAACCAGGACAGAAGCACAGTGTTCTCTTGTGATCTGAAGTGCTTTTCTGCATTTTCAAAGTTCTAGCATTAACCATTGAGGAATTAAACTAACAGGCGTTTTCAGTGAAATTCGCCTAATCAGGGTAAATATCCAATAGGCTCTAAACAAAAAACCCGTGATGGTGGATTGACCAAATTTGGGGAGCCATGAGGGGCACAAGAGAGAATCATTTTTCAGAGTTTCATTGAAATACACAAAGAAACCTAGTACCCAGAAGCTAAGAAACATGGAATTATTTCCATTTGGCTAAATCGCTTTTCTGTGAGTTTGAAACTCTTTTGCTACCTAGTGATTCAACTTTGAGATACTTCAACCAGGACAAAAGCACAGTGCGCTCTTCTGATCTGAAATGCTTTTCTGCATTTTCAAAGTTCTAGCATTAACCATTGAGGAATTAAACTACAGGCGTTTTCAGTGAAATTCGCCTAATCAGGGTAAACATCCAATAGGCTCTAAACAAAAAACTCGTGATGGTCGATTGACCAAATTTGGGGAGCCATGAGGGGCACAAGATAGAATCATTTTGTCAGAGTTTCATGGAAATACAAAAAGAAACCTAGTACCCACAAGCTAAGAAACATGGAATTATTTCCAGTTGGCTGATTATTTCCATGGAATTATTTCCTGTGAGTTTGAAACTCTTTTGCTACCTAGTGATTCAGCTTTGAGATACTTGAACCAGGAGAGAAGCACAGTGTGCTCTTGTGAACTAATGTGTTTTTCTGCATTTTTAAAGTTCTAGCATTAACCATTTAAGAATTAAACTCACAGGCGTTTTCAAGCATTTTCGCCTAATCAGGGTAAACATCCAATAGACTGTAAACAAAACACCCTTGATGGTGGGATGACCAAACTTGGGGAGCATGGAGGGGCACATGAGAGAATCAATTCTTCAGAGTTTCATTGAAATACACAAAGAAACCTCTTGCCCAGAAGCTAAGAAACATGGAATTATTTCCAGTTCGCTAAAACGCTTTTCTGTGAGTTTGAAACTCTTTCGTTACCTAGTGATTCAGCTTTGAGATACTTGAAGCAGGAAAGAAGCACAGTGTGCTCTGGTGATCTGAAGTGCTTTTCTGCATTTTCAAAGTTCTAGCATTAACCATTGTTTAATTAAACTAACAGGCGTTTTCAGTGAAATTCGCCTTATCAGGGTAAACATCCAATAGGCTCTAAACAAAAAACCCTTGATGGTGAGATGACCTAATTTGGGGAGCCATGAGGGACACAAGAGAGAATCATTTTGTCAGAGATTCATTGAAATACACAAAGAAACCTAGTACCCAGAAGCTAAGAAACTTGGAATTATTTCCAGTTGGCTAAATCGCTTTTCTGTGAGTTTGAAACTCTTTTGCTACCGAGAGCTTCAGCTTTGAGATACTTGAACCAGGAGAGAAGCACAGTATGCTCTTGTGAACTAAAGTGTTGTTTTGCGTTTTTAAAGTTCTAGCATTAACCATTTAAGAATTAAACTCACAGGCGTTTTCAGGCATTTTTGCCTAATCAGTGTAAACATCCAATAGACTGCAACAAAACACCCATGATGGTGGGATGACCAAACTTGGCGAGCCTTGAGGGGCACATGAGAGAATCATTTTTTCAGAGTTTCATTGAAATACACAAAGAAACCTAGTGCCCAGAAGCTAAGAAACTTGGAATTATTTCCAGTTCTCTAAAACGCTTTTCTGTGAGTTTGAAACTTTTTTCTACCTAGTGATTCAGCTTTGAGATACTTGAACCAGGACAGAAGCACAGTGTGCTTTTGTGATCTGAAGTGCTTTTCTGCATTTTCAAAGTTCTAGCATTAAACATTGAGGAATTAAACTACAGGCGTTTTCAGTGAAATTCGCATAATCAGGGTAAACATCCAATAGGCTCTAAACAAAAAACATGTGATGGTGGATTGAACACATTTGGGGAGCCATGAGGGGCACAAGAGAGAATCATTTTGTCAGAGTTTCTTTGAAATACACAAAGAAACCTAGTACCCAGAAGCTAGGAATCATGGAATTATTTCTAGTTGGCTAAATCGCTTTTCTGTGAGTTTAAAACTCTTTTCCTAGCTAGTGATTCAGCTTTGAGATACTTGAACCAGGACAGAAGCACAGTGTGCTCTTGTGAAATGAAGTGCTTTTCTGCATTTTCAAAATTCTAACTTTAACCATTGAGGAATTAAACTACAGGCGTTTTCAGTGAAATTTGCCTAATCAGGGTAAACATCCAATAGGCTCTAAACAAAAAACCCGTGATGGTGCGATGAACAAATTTGGGGAGCCATGAGGGGCACAAGAGAGAATCATTTTGTCAGAGTTTCATTGAAATACACAAAGAAACCTAGTGCCCAGAAGCTAAGAAACATGGAATTATTTCCAGTTGGCTAAATCGCGTTTCTGTGAGTTTGAAACTCTTTTGCTACCTAGTGATTCAGCTCTGAGATACTTGAACCAGGACAGAAGCACAGTGTTCTCTTGTGATCTGAAGTGCTTTTCTGCATTTTCAAAGTTCTAGCATTAACCATTGAGGAATTAAACTAACAGGCGTTTTCAGTGAAATTCGCCTAATCAGGGTAAATATCCAATAGGCTCTAAACAAAAAACCCGTGATGGTGGATTGACCAAATTTGGGGAGCCATGAGGGGCACAAGAGAGAATCATTTTTCAGAGTTTCATTGAAATACACAAAGAAACCTAGTACCCAGAAGCTAAGAAACATGGAATTATTTCCATTTGGCTAAATCGCTTTTCTGTGAGTTTGAAACTCTTTTGCTACCTAGTGATTCAACTTTGAGATACTTCAACCAGGACAAAAGCACAGTGCGCTCTTCTGATCTGAAATGCTTTTCTGCATTTTCAAAGTTCTAGCATTAACCATTGAGGAATTAAACTACAGGCGTTTTTCAGTGAAATTCGCCTAATCAGGGTAAACATCCAATAGGCTCTAAACAAAAAACTCGTGATGGTCGATTGACCAAATTTGGGGAGCCATGAGGGGCACAAGATAGAATCATTTTGTCAGAGTTTCATGGAAATACAAAAGAAACCTAGTACCCACAAGCTAAGAAACATGGAATTATTTCCAGTTGGCTGATTATTTCCATGGAATTATTTCCTGTGAGTTTGAAACTCTTTTGCTACCTAGTGATTCAGCTTTGAGATACTTGAACCAGGAGAGAAGCACAGTGTGCTCTTGTGAACTAATGTGTTTTTCTGCATTTTTAAAGTTCTAGCATTAACCATTTAAGAATTAAACTCACAGGCGTTTTCAAGCATTTTCGCCTAATCAGGGTAAACATCCAATAGACTGTAAACAAAACACCCTTGATGGTGGGAT
This sequence comes from Tamias sibiricus, assembly GCA_025594165.1. Classification (NCBI taxonomy): domain Eukaryota; kingdom Metazoa; phylum Chordata; class Mammalia; order Rodentia; family Sciuridae; genus Tamias; species Tamias sibiricus. The sequence continues at coordinate 24,164 of JAKELJ010000482.1, forward strand.
GACCAAACTTGGGGAGCATGGAGGGGCACATGAGAGAATCAATTCTTCAGAGTTTCATTGAAATACACAAAGAAACCTCTTGCCCAGAAGCTAAGAAACATGGAATTATTTCCAGTTCGCTAAAACGCTTTTCTGTGAGTTTGAAACTCTTTTCGTTACCTAGTGATTCAGCTTTGAGATACTTGAAGCAGGAAAGAAGCACAGTGTGCTCTGGTGATCTGAAGTGCTTTTCTGCATTTTCAAAGTTCTAGCATTAACCATTGTTTAATTAAACTAACAGGCGTTTTCAGTGAAATTCGCCTTATCAGGGTAAACATCCAATAGGCTCTAAACAAAAAACCCTTGATGGTGAGATGACCTAATTTGGGGAGCCATGAGGGACACAAGAGAGAATCATTTTGTCAGAGATTCATTGAAATACACAAAGAAACCTAGTACCCAGAAGCTAAGAAACTTGGAATTATTTCCAGTTGGCTAAATCGCTTTTCTGTGAGTTTGAAACTCTTTTGCTACCGAGAGCTTCAGCTTTAAGATACTTGAACCAGGAGAGAAGCACAGTATGCTCTTGTGAACTAAAGTGTTGTTTTGCGTTTTTAAAGTTCTAGCATTAACCATTTAAGAATTAAACTCACAGGCGTTTTCAGGCATTTTTGCCTAATCAGTGTAAACATCCAATAGACTGCAACAAAACACCCATGATGGTGGGATGACCAAACTTGGCGAGCCTTGAGGGGCACATGAGAGAATCATTTTTTCAGAGTTTCATTGAAATACACAAAGAAACCTAGTGCCCAGAAGCTAAGAAACTTGGAATTATTTCCAGTTCTCTAAAACGCTTTTCTGTGAGTTTGAAACTTTTTTCTACCTAGTGATTCAGCTTTGAGATACTTGAACCAGGACAGAAGCACAGTGTGCTTTTGTGATCTGAAGTGCTTTTCTGCATTTTCAAAGTTCTAGCATTAAACATTGAGGAATTAAACTACAGGCGTTTTCAGTGAAATTCGCATAATCAGGGTAAACATCCAATAGGCTCTAAACAAAAAACATGTGATGGTGGATTGAACACATTTGGGGAGCCATGAGGGGCACAAGAGAGAATCATTTTGTCATAGTTTCATTGAAATACACAAAGAAACCTAGTTCCCAGAAGCTAAGAAACATGGAATTATTTCCAGTTCGCTAAAACGCTTTTCTGTGAGTTTGAAACTCTTTCGTTACCTAGTGATTCAGCTTTGAGATACTTGAACCAGGAAAGAAGCACAGTGTGCTCTTGTGATCTGAAGTGCTTTTCTGCATTTTCAAAGTTCTATTATTATCCATTGTGGAATTAAACTAACAGGCGTTTTCAGTGAAATTCGCCTAATCAGGGTAAACATCGAATAGGCTCTAAACAAAAAATCCGTGATGGTGTGATGACCAAATTTGGGGAGCCATGAGGGGCACAAGAGAGAATCATTTTGTCAGAGTTTCATGGAAATACACAAAGAAACCTAGTACCCAGAAGCTACGAAACATTGAATTATTTCCAGTTGGCTAAATCGCTTTTTCTGTGAGTTTGAAACTCTTTTTCCTATCTAGTGATTCAGCTTTGAGATACTTGAACCAGGACAGAAGCACATGTGCTTTTGTGATATGAAGTGCTTTTCTGCATATT